>JAIUND010001492.1:0-34592 GCA_034699125.1 Gisinianus flammeolus | reverse complement strand
GAGCAGGTCATGACGAACAATAATGTCGCTTGACCCAAAGCTCCATCTCTAATACTTTGACCTCCAGAGCAGGTCAATTCGGACAAACGAAATTAAGGAAAATAATTATAGTTCGTTTTTGAACTTAACAGATGATATATAGTTTTTCCACCTTTCTTTCCAGCTAATTGAATATTAATACATACTTACTTAACTTTTAATATGCAATGAACTTTGTTTTTCCTCCTGGCTCATTTTCTCGTCTATATACTCTCAATTTCCCTTATCCATTCGGTATCCGTGTTTTATAGCTCATGAACCTCCACAGTTTGACCATTCATGAATTCTAAAAGGGAAAGTGTGTGCCCACCATGCTGAAATTTCACATGCGAACTAAAATACTTGGAGTATGACGTTGATTGATTTAATTTAAAATTGAAATATTGTCTATACGTTTAAAAAGATAATGAATTTTTTGTAGTTAATTAATCACATTTATGGAGAATGTTTGGATTTTGCGGATTTCAGATTTCAGATTTCAGAATTCAACTAAGAGTTTCTTTATTTATATAGCAAACCAATTTTAATTTTTGTAATTCTAAAATCTAAATGATTGCTAAATATATATTATATGTTTCGAACGAGTGCATGACAAAATCCGGAAATTTGATTTAAATTTTAAAACTACATTCTTTTATTTCTTGGAGAAATGAGAAGAATCCAATAATTGTGTATAGGAAAAAAGCTTAAAACTGAAAAACCTTTTTTTTTTTTGACTGTGTATATTTTATGAATTCGGGAGAAATAACAAGTGAAAAAATTATATAGGAATGTGTATGATGATTTTAGTTTTTGGAGTCTGGGCGTTTGTCCAGATATTCCTTGATCTGAGGGATGGACTGAACTCTCTTGATATGAGCTGCCAACACTGGATAATTCTTGGTCAAATCCGTATCATAAAGAGCCCCAATGTAGCTGAGGAAATGGGAGAGGGTCACGTCCGCCCAGGTCACGGATTTCCCCACCAAGTACTCGCCTCCATTGGCTTCGAGGATCTGAGAGAATTTCTCCAAGTATTTGGGTGTTGCAACTTCCAAAGCGTTCTTGAGGACAGCTGCCTTGGCCTCTTCATCCTTGGCCATCCACACTCCTCTATAGCCTATACAAAAAAAAGACATAGGGAAAATACGTAATTAGTAATTAGTCAAATTTGCATTTTATTTTAATGCTCACTCGATCGTGTGTGAAAGTGAAAGTGAAAGTAATATATGCATATTTGCATTGACATTCAATAAATTCATTGCGATTCTTAATTCATGTAAATAAATAATAAATCGAGGAATGTTAAATTGGAAAAATTGGAATACTCATTTGAATTCAAATATGTGAGAAGATATTAATATAAATATATGTGGTCATTACTTTCTCCGTAGTCTTTCAAGGCATCGTTGAGTTCATCAACTCGGGCAGCTTCCAAGTCCGTGGATCCAAGTAAATTGAATTTCCGGGCAAGAAATCTCCCGATAGTTGCAGATTGAACCAGAATGTGACCATCAAACTCCAATGCAGGGACTTGACCGAATGGCAACTCTACATAAAAATAAACCCACAAATTATTACATTAATATATATATGAGATTTGTATGAAAACAAATAGAAAAACTACTTATAAATCCATACACAAAACAAATGCGACATTGAATATGAATAGACACAAAAAAGACGGTATAAAATAATAAAATCATCTCAACTGAAATATTAAATCTCAATATGTAATTTGAAGGAAAAACACTGTTTTTTTTAAAGGGAACTTCAAAAGTTCCGAATGTCAACTTACTTTCTTTGATCTCAGCGGGGATGACACCGGGTTGACCTGGAGTGTATGGAAGTCGGACATCCTTGAAGGGGACTTTGGCCAGAGCAAACAAAATCCTGATTGGTTCAGCCAAACCCCTGGAATTCACAAAAAATATCACTAAATAAAATAACTAGACTATTATACTTTTTAAAAAAATCAAAAAACTGAAAAATCCCTAGAAAATTCCTGTGAAAAACGTATATTTTTCTTTTGTCTAAAGAAAACATTTCTTCAGTATATAGAGTACAAAAAAAGTATACAAATCAAAGAAATTCTAAGAAAAAATTAAATAAAAATGATGTGAAATGGAACTTACTTGATGTCAAAGTACGTAAGTTGGTATTGTGTCATGATCTTGACTGGATATCTCAACTAAACTGAAAAACTCGGAGCGGGGCTCAAAGAAAAGATTTATATAGGATAAAGATAAAGCACACACGGCGGAGAGAGAGAATTTTCGCGTGTCAAACTCTGACAGTCTAAAAAGGATCTGGACTCTTTTTTGAGCTTGCACAAACGCTTGAACAAAACCACACACACGAGAGTTACATTATATTACAGCATTATATTTTATGTGTCTCTCTCCCCTATTTTTTCTCTATATACAATATATCCTATTTTTTTCTTTACACTGCGGGTACAACCAAAAGTTTTGTCCATTAGTTTATAATTTGTCTAGCCTATAGGCTAGCAAAAATTCGGAATTACGTGTAGTTGCAGCTGTCACTGCACAATAATAATATAATAGAGAATGCAGGCAAAAAGTCGTGCACACTGATGCACAGACGACAGCTATATCTATATACAAAGACATACGATACATATCTATACATATTGATATGGCCTTGATTTTTATATGCCATTTTCCAGCAGGCATCACACAGACATGAGAAAAAATACTGTGCACTCACTCTTTTGAGTCTTGAGAATCCACAATGTAAAAAAAAATACACATACTTTCAATTCAATTATCTGTATAAGTATACCTAAGTATAAGTACAGAATTTGAATTGAATTTGAATTTCGAATGTACTAGAACTCTAGAACACTCAAAATTACAGCATATACATATCTATATGACATGACAAATGAACGTCCGTAAATTTTGCACACTCGCACAAACATATGACACGATGACTCACGCTGTGAATTTTATTCTAAATTCTAATGTAATGCTCTCCTCGTGGAGCATTTGTAGATTTTTTTTCTCCTTCTTCTTCTTTGCAAAATACCGAATATGTATACCATAAAACAGAAGAGGAGTGATTCACAGTTTGTATGTTCATTTCATGCATATTCATTATTCAAAGTCTTACAGCTTATATATCTGTATATGAATATTCAATTATACCTACTCAATTATTGAATATGAAAATGAAAAGGAGCAATTTTTCTTGGCCACATATTTATCTTTATCTGAATTAAAATTATCCTTGGAATTTTCTACTTTGAAAACACATTTACATATAGAAATCGGCATATTTGTTAAAAAAAAAAAAAAATTGACAAAAAATATAAAATATGTATAGGACATAAAATATACCTATTATTATGCAAATATAAATAATTCAATGGAGAATTGAGTTATTTTTTGAGTTCTCAGAATTCCACTCAAGTCTCTGAAATATATAATAAAATTTCTATACAATATATTTTTATCGATAAATGATATTCGTGAGAGGAATTTTCCCAGTTCCCAGTCAAAATTTACATGTAATATTTAAGTGCAATACAAAAATGTTTTTTCTTTGTGTATGTATTGCCTTTTATCGTTAGTGGTTCTGGAAGTTTCTTTATACTTATTTTCTTTTGTTTAGATTTAGATTTTTTGGATGGGTATTCGAGAAAGACAGAAAGAGAGAGAGAGAGAGAATAAATATCTGATTATTTGACTAGCGAGTGGACATTAGTCAAATTTTTTGGGTAGGTATAGAATTGGCAAAAAAGAAAGGAAAAGGAAAAGACGAGAGGGAAATGGATATGACGATATGAGTATTCGTGTGGATTGTAACAAAAAAACGAAAACGAAAAAGAAATCGTTACTCGTTTGTATACAAATTCGTGTAGTCGTGTATTCGTGGGGAAAAATGTAAAAATGTACACGGGCTGTACAGTTTTATTTTTATTTGGGGGGTGTGCAGTGCAAAAAAAGCAGAAAAAAGGTAAAAACCAGAGAGAGAGAGAGAGAGTCAGGGATTTGACGAGTCAAGGACAAGGCCAGAGCTAAAACTAAAACTATATCCACATCATTTATGCTAGTATGTATTTAGTATTTATACTGTGACTATATCTTCATCAATCTGTATACATGTAAATATAAATGGGGGACTCAAATTCCCTTTTTATTTTTCACAGACACACAACACAAGTACATTTGCCATTTTCCATTTGTATGGTATACATTTTGTACATATTTGTATGTATTGTATTGTGAGATGTGTGAGTGAAATGAAGAGTTGAAGAGCGCCATAATATTTTTTATGGACAGCGTAATCCAGAATGAACAGATATATTTGCCTGGATTTGGGTATAAGTGTATAAGACAAATTCAAAATGATGATTATTATTATTACTATACAACATATTACTTCTTACTTCTTACTTCCATGTACTCGGTAGTTGGTATTTTCATTTTCATATGCGATATTTATGACGAGAAAAGTAGAGCTGTGCCTATATTGTAGATAGTGGCTTTCTTAGTGGATATCTTATTATACATAACATGCAATTTCATCGCTTTAATTTGTGGCTTGCGGATTGTGGATGGTTTTCTGTCTCTCTTTGCCCTGTGCAAATATGGCCATTATATACGATACATATGGAGAAAGAGAAGTAAATGTCTAATTAAGATTGATTATTCATATTGATTGGCTGAGCGATTAGAGTCATTATATTGTTATTAGTTTTACGATATATGTGGACTTGATCCGAATTTTGAATATTGAATATTGAATTTCTGGATTGTGGTGTGTGTACAGTATAGATAAACAAAACAATTGTAGGGGAAATGGAGGAAATTTGAATGGATATTATATTATAATGAATAATGAGATATGAAAATAAAATATGTAGACATGGAAAATGGTGATGATTCAGAGTGTGGATTATGTCATATTAACATATTACATATTATGCATGTGTACTTCACGATTGAAAGCGTGTACTTGAGTATGTACTTATTAATCTGTCATATCATATCTGTCCACATCTACAAATCTCATATCGTCTGTTAAGTTCACAAACGAACTATAACGATTTTCCTTAATTTGCGACGACTGCGTCCGTCTTGGTGGGTAAAATTCTGAAAAAATTCATGGTGACAGAAAAGGTCATGGCAGACAATTATGTCGCAGGACCCAACGCTCCATCTTGAGCCGTTTGACCTTTGCAGCAGGTCAACGAAATTAAGGAAAATAATTATAGTTCGCTTGTGAACTTAACAGACGATATGTACTAATAATAATAATTCATGGGAAATGCCGGATTTGAATGTTTTTTTGCCGGAATCATAAGAAAGAATGAAATCTAAATTAAAACCATACTCTGTGTGTTTATTAAATTAAAAGAAATGAGCAGAATTTTGGACAGGAGATTTCATATACCTATTATTATAGTATAAGGAAAAAAATGTAAACTTTTTGGCTTTGAAGTTTGAATATGTGCTTAACTATATACACTTGCAATGGACGAACTCAAAGTATGGATGAGAAGCAGATTATAGTAGGCAAATGATAGATATTTTCCATTTTCCTGCTTTTTCACCGTATACTTTTGCATAATTTTTATTTTTACATTATATCGTATGATATTTTCACGCCGATCATGAGATGTTTGTTCGTCGGAGGGCCCAGTAGACAATATAGTTTTGGCAAGTGATTCAGACATTTTCCTAATCATTCTTCTATAAAATTCAATTAAATAAATGATTTAGCGTTCCATTAGCCCAAACTGTACAAGGCCGAAAATATTCTTTGAAAATGATTCACATTAAACTAAAAGCAATATTGATATTAATATAATAGTCACGGGAAGTGATTATTCCCATTCAAACGGTGGGGGAACCGTAATATTTTTGCACTATTCAATTGTTCTCTAAAGATACAAAGTCATGTGAGGAAAAGCAAAATGAGTTTTCGGTTTCAATTGTAGAAAAAACGCCGTTTGATAATAAAAAACCCGCAATTGCTCAATCTATATTCTCTGTAATCGAACAACTTAAATTGACATGCATCTTCTGTTTTGTACTTTGTACATAGCTTGGAAGTTTTTTGTGCTATACTTTCCCCATGTCAAATTGTACCTTATAAATGTCCCTATAAGGCCAGCTACTATGATAAATAAGCATAGTTTAGAAATTGGATATTAGCTCTTGAAAATACATTAAAATAATGATAGCGTGTACTAGTACATCGCTTGGAAATGGAAATGGCCAGAAAAAACATCCCGCATGTTCCTTCACTATAGGTATCTATATATGCAATCAACTTCTCTTTCTATGTCTCTCGCCTCTGCTGGCTGGCTGGCTGGCAGGCAAACATTTTTGCTTCAAGTCTGGACAAGGTTTGAGGTTTTTGAAGAGCTCTGACCTTGACGAATCCCATCATTATCATTATCATTATCATTTTCATTTTCCTTTTCATCCCACTTGAATGCTGAATGCTGAATGGTGCTGAGTACATTGGAAATTGAAGTACATTTTGTAGAGAGATCGAGTTAAAGCTTTCATTCGTGAATTTTCAAGGCGTGAATCTGACGTGTTTTTATTGACGTTCCTCCTCATAACTTTTCCATATTATATACAACTCGGGGAGCTTTTGAAACGTTTAATTGTTTAATTGTTTAATTGTTGTAAAACTCACATTACTCATTACAAAATGTCTCAAAGTGGCTGGAAGTTGGTATACTTTGATGTGACCGCACTTGGAGAACCGATTCGATGGATTTTGTCTGCAGCCAATCAGAAATTTGAGGATGAACGGCTCGGCTTGGAAACATTTACTTCACAGAAACAAACTCCTCGTAAGTCTTTTTTGATATCCACAATCCACACAAATCTAATTAACCGATGAATCCAAACCTAATCGTTAATTGACTATTGACATTTAAATCATGGTACATTTCCAATTTACTTTGGTCTGAATATTGTGAGCGAGCATTATATGATTTATATAGATTATTCATATTCATCATTAACCTGTAGGCTTTCCCTTGGGTCAAATGCCGTTGCTGTATGAAAACGGCGTCCAACTCACACAATCCAGTTCCCTCGGTCGTTATTTATGTCGAAAATTTGGTTTCGTGAGTGCAGACTCATTTTTGGAGTATCGAAGCGATCAAATTGGGGCGATCTTGGCTGATATCGTTCCTGGTATAAATTTTTAAGAATTTAAATACATATTTTATACATTCACAAAATAATAATTAACCACATCTTCAAATTTTAAATTGAAACGTTCAAATTCTCATCATCTTTTTCTTTTTTTTTACTCGTAAAATAATGAAGGATTCCGAGCATATTTCTTTGAAAACGATCCGGCCAAGAGAGAAGAGAAAAAAGGAGACTTCCTCAATACTATTTTACCTAAACATTTCAAGCAAATCTCGGACATTCTGAAGGAAACTCAGACTTCTACCAAAGGGAAATTCATTGCTGGTGATTCCTTGACACATGGGGACTTTATACTCGCCAATGTGGCGGACATGTACTCCCGTCTATTTGACTCATCCATCCTCGACTCCTTTGAAAACATCAGAGAGCACATGAATGCGGTCATGAGCGTCCCGGAAATTGCCAATTGGATTTCAAATCGACCACAGGGATTGTTTTAAAAGTGTCGTCTTTACCAAAATGACACAGATTTTTGAATTCTATATACTAAATATATTTTATGTGAATTCTGCGGATATTAATTAACAATGATTTAACTCATCTCTGTGTGCATTCAATTTCAATATTCGATTGTAAAGTCTCTTTCATATAGGTAGATGTGTTAATTTTCCAAACAAAATTATCAACCCTCCACAAAAATAAATCAACAATCAATTTACAATTTAAAATGTCAATGTGTCAGAAAAAAACAAATTTCTTAAGTACCTATAGGTATACGAACTAAATCCATGAGCATAAATTTAGCACTGAGAGTGATGAAATCATAAAGTTAGCTACTCAAGTTTTTTTGGAATTTCGATCCGGAAATTGAGGTCGAAATTCGAAAAAAGCTTGAGTGCTAACTTTATGCCAATACTAAATCTGGGATTAACTTACCTAATCCATTTTTGTTTTAGTATGATCAGTGGCGTGCCCAGACCCATTTTGTACAGGTAGGCGTAAGTTAAAAAATAAGGAATGAGACAAACTAACTCCATAGTTCAGTCTCCGACAGCAAAGGAGAGACCTTTTGAGTGGCGTCAAACCGAGACAAAAAGTGATGAAAATTTCATCATGAAATCAGTGTTGAAATTTTGAATTTGGGAAGTTTTCCAGTTTTCCAGTTTTCCGGAATTGGAAATTCATAATCCGTGGACATTTCCGGGTGACTACCGAACCTTTTTGGAAATCTTTGGAAGTGACTGAAAATTTCCGGTGAGGCTTCCGGAAATTTCCTTACAAGATTTCAAATTGTTTGGCAAAAATTTCATTTTAAGAGCCACAATTTCCTATCATTTTTTTTTTAAATGACAATAAAAAAAATTTATAAATACAATCCAAAATATGGATTAAATTTTAGGCTTTTATAGCTATGCAATTCCAGGTTTACTCCATTTCGAGTTTATTTTCCGGAAAAATAACGTTTATTGGAAAATTTGCCTAAATTTCCTAAAATTTAGGAGGCCAGTAGAATTCACTTAAAAAGGAACAAGTCGGGACAGTAAAAATTTGTTCATTATAGCTGAATTCCCTTATATACATGACCGAGAGGAGCCCCAAAATACGTCCCTTAAAAGCCTTTTAGCCGGGTCCCGTATGAATGAATTTTACAGTACTAAACCGTAACTCTTTAAAAAAAATAGTCGCTCAGTCACTCATTGGCGTCTATTTCCATTAGTGTAAATATTTAAAAAAAAAATTCCCGGATTGATTTCCACTCATTTACCGGAAATTACCAGAAATCGGAAACCCAAATTTGGATTTCCGGAAATTTCCCAACAGGGGACGAAATATAAACTTCCAATTTCCAATTTAGGGTATAGAGACTAACGCTGAATCCCACAATACTATAAGATTTCCTTCGATTCTCTCATTAATCACTTATTTATGAAGCAGAAAATTCTATGTGCAAATAAACTCTGTATCAACGTGTGGAAAATGATGTTACGTTCTTTTCCGTTTAATTAGGTATATAAATCACATTTCGTTTTATTTTTTTCAAAAATTCAATCATAAAAATATCCTTACAATATTTAATCGCATATTTTAAAAACTATAGACACAGATATAATAAATTTCTCAAGTGTTTTTTCTTCTTGTCATTTTTGACCACATCTTTTAATAATTCAAATTCAATATCCAAATCGAAATTGTATGTATTTTCTCCAATTTATTAGACACGCAGTCATATCTTCATTTTGTTTGTGTACATTGTTTTGCTCCTCATAATAAAATATACATGTAAAATCCACTTATTGTTAAATAAACATTGATATTTAATCATCCCAAAACATAGATAAAAGGAGAATTTAGTGCAACAAACCAAATGTAATTTGCTCGAATTTGCCGTCGTTTAAAAAAATCACGACTCCCCAAAGTAAGGAATGGTACAGTATTAGTCACGAGAAACTTTACACTTCCTATGCTGCCAGCATAGAAAGTGCAAAGTTTCTCGTGAATAATACTGTATAGGTAAAAAGAAAAATTTAACAATCAAGACTCAAAACTAAAAAAAATTAGGGGAGAATGAGAAAAAATGTGACGCCGTTTGATAAAAAAAACAGCCATATTTGAATACGCGTTCTCCAAGTTCACTGGCAGTTTGAATAAGCATGTACAAAATTGAAGAATTCTCATATAATTCGAGTAGACAATGTGGTGATACAAAAAATGAAGGAGTTAAATTGCACATGAAAAAATAATGTGTGTGTGTACATTTAACATACGATATTAGGAAATTGGAAGTAAAATAAAAAAAAAATTGAGTGTTTTGTTCAGTGCATAATGTGGATTTTTGAAGATCCCAATATAAGTACATATATCTATATTTCTTTTGACTACCGAACAGACTCATAACCACCCGGAATCCCGTTTTTGCTCAATACAACTTGCCACAGTTGATATTTTCGGGAACGAAATCCACCAGCGGAAATGAGGAGATAGTAAGTCCACATTCTATAGAACTTTTGAGGGTCCGTGTACAGATGTTGAATGGTGTGCCAATTCTTCACGAAATTCCCATACCAAGCCATCAAAGTTTTATTATAATCATTCCCGAAATTGTGCCAGTCTTCAATCGTAAATAAATTGTCCACCTTCTGTGGGATGTGAGTATGATGGGGGAGGATTCCATTGGGGAAAATGTATGTATTGAACCTGTATTAAACCATGTATTCAATCATGTATTAAACCATGTATGTATTAAATGTATATTTGTATTAAATGTATATTTGTATTAAATGTATTAAACCATGGCTCGATTGCCGGAACGCTGTCATTATCAATGCCAATCGTATGAAGAAGGAAAATCCCATTCTCTTCCAAGCATTTGTGAGCCACTTGGAAAAATGTGCTGTAGTTCCGATGACCCACGTGTTCAAACATCCCCACGGAAACGATCCGATCAAATTTCTCATTGATATCCCGATAGTCCACGACTCGAATGTCCACGGGTAATCCTTTACATCTTTCCTGAGCAACTTTGGCACCCTCCACGGAGATGGTACAACCCACCACTTTCACTTTGTACTGGTCCGCAAGGAATCGAGCGAGTCCACCCCAACCGCATCTATATATTCGTATCGTATACATTCGTACACACACACACACACACAAATCAGAAGCAGAACATTATTTGTATACAATCATATAATCAGGGATTTAAATCAAAAGATCCTCGAAGATCATTTGTTTACACACCCGATATCCAGCACGCGCATCCCTGGCTTTAAATTCAATTTCTTCCCAATCAATTCCATCTTGTGCTGTTGAGCTTCCGTCAGATTTTTGGCATCCTTCCAATAACCGCAACTGTAGTTCATTGAAGGGTCCAGGAAGGATTCAAATAATGCATTCCCTGGAAATTCATATATAGATAAATGTTGTTTGTTAATTAAAGTTTATGAACGATAATGCAAAAATTGCAAGACGATCAGGCTAATACTTCTGACTCTAAGCACTCGACCAATTAATGTGAACGGCGTCCAAGTTTATCAATTTTTCAATACTCATTATTGGATTTTCGTTGTGATTTTTGTCATTTTGTGCTGCTGCTTTCTTCATGTTTTTGTAGTCTATTATAATTTTACTAAAAACTCCTACGGAATTTTATCGGGCTTTATTGGGGTCTATCTCTCCCCCCCAGAAATTTCGGTTCGAAATCGATACAAAATGAAAATAAGAATTTATTGACAGTCAAATTTTAAATATTACGGATTGTGTGGTAAAAAAAACAATCGTGGAAAAATCCCAGACGAAAAATGATCGCATGGTCAATTAGCATGTCTGATAAAATAACCTATAAACCAGAAGTACAGGTAGTCAATTCCATAAAAAGACATCACAGACATACAAACGAGAAGGAAAACGAAAACAAAAACAAAAGAAAGAAGAAAAAAGGAAAAAAACCAAACGGACGACAAAAATACAGATGTGTGTGTGTAAGTGTAAAACACTACGGCGTATGGGTACAGACTACAGACACCTGTGGTGACGAAGTTATGAAATGATTTGACATGGAATTTGTGTGTGAACCTATAAAACATGAAATACACGACAACAAATTGGACAATACACTCATAAAAATGAATATTTGACACTAATTACAATTACAAAGTCATATACCGCGCTCCTGATTCCACACACAGTCAAAATCCATGAGATTTTTTTTAGTAGTTTTTGGTTTTTGTCTGTCGGTAACGGTGTAAACTGTGAATTATCTGTGTTTTTTATGATTGTGCAATATTTGTTGCAGAGTCTGGTGGTGTGGTTTGTGCAAAGGAAACCGTATACTTATATATATATACCATCAATTTATATGGAGGGAACACAAACGGCCAAATTATTATGTACGATACAGATATGTTCTCGTTGTTTTCATGTGCATGTTTTTGTGTGATGATGATGCGATAATATCTGTGTTTGTGATCCCTGTGAGATTTGCGGGAAAATCTTATTAAAATAATTATAAAGATGTAAAGAATTTAACTGAAAGTTGCGTGCATAAGATACTCTGTACACATTTTATCGTCTTCCTCGTTTTCTCATTTGACACTTGCAATTCGCATTACAATTTGCAATTTGACAATTTGAACCACATTTTTTCCTCCAAATTCGCATTTTGCATTCCTTTTGCTATTGCAGTTTTTACAATATATACGAGTTTCCACTATGAACACGAAAAAAGGAAATCCATCTCACTCTCATCATCCCTCACAAAAGGACAACATTTCTCCACATTCAATCGCAATGACAAAAATTGTTACAACTATATAATGGTTCCCAGTCAATTTTCTTGCATCACAAGTCAAAGTACTTACTTATTCGTACTTTTTTTTACAGTACAAAGAACTCGAAATCCAAAGAATGTGTTTGCATGTGCAAACGAAACAAAAGGAAAATAGGATTTCCTTTACGGAAAACACACATTGGAAATATTACATGACAAAATCTCGTCATTCTATAACTTTTCGTTTAATTTCATATTGCACAATTTTGGGATCAAAATATATATAAAAAAGACTAAATATATGATCCGACATTTGAATTTGACATGTCAAAATTAAGTCGAAACATGTGGAGTCAACAAATTGGGGTATCTTATAGGTTCTACTATTTCTGATTCTATATTTATGTATGTATTTCTATATTTTCCGTGTGAAAATGTGTGACCTATATAAAATGACAAATCTGATGCAATTTGGGAATTCTGGTGACTCGCGATTCAGATACTCAGAATTCAATGGAAATTAAATGTATACTAATGTTGATTTAAGAATTCGAATACCCAAGTCTAAATTTAAATGAAAAATATACGATAATCCGATTCATTGTGAATAGTAATTAAAACAATAAATAGGAAATACGAACAGCTTATATCTACCTATATTTAAAGAATCCGACAGCCCCGAATAGTAATTGGTTTTAAACAGTGTTGTTGTGTAATACCTATATACCAAAATAAAAACTATTAACGTGGACAGATTTTGAGGCAACATCTAATTTTAATTGTAAAACTTTGACGCCGTTTCATATTTTCACTCCACGTTTTGCGACTACGTTGTCCAGGTCATACCCGGAGTCTTCATTCACTTATGAGTTTGTGTGCTTAAATATGAAGACAAAAATGAATTGTCAATTCCTTCAAAACTATAAATCCATATCGAGTTTACTATTTTCCAGAGCAAAATTGCCCCCTCAAAAAATAAAAATAAAAATTCGTTCCTTTGAAAAACGCGAAATGAAAACCAGAAGAGACTATAAGCAAATAATTAAAGGGGAGAATGCACTCCGACAGCGATTATGATGGACAGAGAAGGGCAAGGACATACATATATACGAATATATGTAGATATAGTATAAGGACTCATAAAATATTCCCAAGCCAAGCATCATAATATCACATCACATTGACCGTTAAAACACACTTTATTGATTACCTATTGGCCCATATAATATGCAAATATACAATATATACAATATATATTTTGTCTCCATCAATCCTTTCAGCGCGCTCAGAGGTGAATTGAACGTGACATGATGATGAGAAAATCATAGTTGACGATGTCAGTGGAACTATACAATATACAATATTCTATACTGCCAAATATACTGAATGTGTGCAATCAAAATCACAAATCACATTGGAAATGGAAAACCCAAAGACTCAAAGCTCAAACTCAAAGTCTGTCGCTTTGCAAATACATACATACATACATACATACATCGTAATCGTAAGATATCGTACGTATATATATATTCTATAATATTCTGAAAGAAAAGAGATTTTTGCCGTTTGCCATTTACCATTTGCCGAGTATACACACACACACACATCTATCTGGGATGCAGATTGCACAGAGATGAGGCCGAGATGCCAACGTCAAAAGCCCCAAAGCAAAGGCCACTCACCACATTTACACATATTATTACTAAATATTACTCCTGTTCACAATGTAAAAGTCTCGTAGATACATTCAATTTCCATCCAATATCTGCTTCATATGAACATATCCGTACATATGAATTGCCAGTAGAGTGAGAGAGAGAGAGAGAGAGAGAGAGAGAGAAAATTATGATTATGACTCGTTTACTCTTGCTCTTTTACACTTTGTCTCATGTTGGGATATATGAGATATTCACATAGCTGTATTTGTAGTATGAAAAATTGTATTATATTATATTATATGGCAGGAGGGAAAACCGGATGTTCTCTTGAAGAAGATGATGAAGAAACAAAACACGTTTGCTCGTCACATTCAAAAAAACTCAAAGACTTAATTCCATGTAGCAGTTTGTGCTGTGTGTGTGGACTGCGGAATCTTCATCTTTCTTCATAGTACGATAGATTGTAGATTGGGAATTTTTCAATTGCAAAGTGCAAATTGGACGGCTTCATTCATTCATTTTAATTCAACTATATAATATATAATATACAAACTGTACAGAGTACAGAGTATACGTAGACTGCATGCTAAAACACCTTTTTCTCCATTCTTTCTGAACTTGGATTTGCTCTCTGTGTCAGTGGATTCAAGTCAAATTCAAATTCAAATTCAAATACAAGCAAAAGTCCAGCAATGTCCAATTCAAGTCAAAAAGTTACTCTCATCGTCAGTCAAAGTCAAAGACCACAAAGAGCAATTTTAGTAGTTTTCCCAAAAAATCTTTGCTGGCATGTATAGTATAGGCAAAGTCAAACTGGATTTTTCCTCTCTAGACACTAGACATGATGAGAATCTCCCAATTTTTTTTTGCAATATCATTTCCTCAACTCATTAAAATCAAAATCTGCACACCTGTACACTTTTCCCCAATTCCCCAATACATAGCAATTTCCAATGGAGAGTGTTGAGATTTGATGTTTGAGATTTGGGATATGCGTAGAAATGTTTTGTTACAAGGAATTTGAATTTGAGCCGTGATCTGTTGTGTTATGTTGTGTGATGTTCAAGCTCAACATTTAATATTGTTATCAGTGATTTGAACACGCAAAAATTGCATAGGTATTTATTTTTCAAAATTCACTTTTTCGGAATTTGAAAATAGCGCGGTAATTCGCATTTTTGCGCTTGAAAAATCGCGTTTTTCGCTTTTTGTAAATCGTTTTTTAGTAGTAAAAATCCAAAATTTTGCTTGCCCATACACAAACAAGCTCCAAAATTGTCTTTTAAACCTCAACACTTGCAACTTGACAGAAAACAACGTTTAAAACCCGAGCTCGAATAAGAATACCAAAATGAAATCCTTCTTATTCTCGCCTAAGAAATACAACTCTTTCTTTTAGGGCTTTTTTTTTATAGAAACGAGTAAACTTTTTGGGTTCAATTCAATTCAATTCAAGTTTAATTTAACGTATTATTTCTGGATCGTGTAAAAAATTAATTGACGCGTCATTTATCAGTAATACGGACAAAATTGTATCAATTTTGATTTTGAATAGTTATATGTCCAGTTTCTGAGAAAAAACCCACATCAACTTATGGCCCGCCGCGCCGACCAAAAACATTTCAAAGACCTCACACGACTGTTGTTTATTCTGAAAATCGCTAGAAATCGCTTGAGTTGTTCAAAAATTCGCTAAAAATTTGCTAAATTCGAGTTTTTCTAGGAATTTCGCGTTTTTCGCATTTGCGTGTCCCTAGTTATCACAAAACCCAAATGCTATGTGTAAAACAGAAGATTTTGTACATATAAAAGTACATATATAATTGAGGAACTGTATTTATCTAACGATAAAGAGCCCATAGCCGCAAGCATCTACTCTGGTTTTCATCCTCATAAAATTCCATATCCTTTGGCTCTTCTACATAGCTACAGATGTTCTCAAGTGAACCATACAACATAAGTATATAAGTACTAATAGGTAGGTACACAGAATCTAACAAATTACGATATAATACACACGCATTCACATTACACACTCACATTACATTACGTATTACATGCACACACAATTCAAAAGGGAAATGCATATATACAATAATATATATGAAATATATTCAAATTCGCATTTGAATTTCAATGACGATGACGACGATTCACGATTGACGATTATGACAATGCAAACGGTCAGAAGAAAAAGAAACTGACAATAATTATTGACGTGACAAGTATGAAACTTTCTGTTTTGACGTGCGTAAGGACTTCCGTTTTTCATTGGAATTATACATTGAGCACTTTGAGATTTGTTTTACTAATGTATAGAATTTAGATTTTGGATGCAGATTCCCATGAAAAACAAAGTCAGAAACAGAATATTTCCTAATTTATCGAATTTACTTCATTTTTCGAATATGTCCTAAAAGCGTGCGAGACCAAAATGTCCGAGAAAAATAAATAAACGGCGTCAAAGTACTACAAACATATGATAATGATTTTCATGTAAATCGGAGCGAAATGACATACAAATCGGACGAAAATGGCCCAAAAATCTGAGAGGCTTTGAAACGCGGAAAATTAAATGAGAGGATTTGATAAAAGAAATCCCTTAAATTGAAACTGGATTAAAAAATCTGAGTCCAAAAATGGTAATTTTGCTTGTAGATAATCATGGCATTTGAACTTGGGTGATATTGCGAGAGTTGGACGCCGCTCGACATGTTTATAGAACATTTTTCCTTCACGTTTATAGAGGTGCGTATGTTTGAATTTGGTCAAAAATCACTAGTAAATGTGGTGTTTTTGACTAAAATTCAAAATAAAAACAACAACCAGGCATGCTATCTCAATAGTGTCTTTCCATTTTCCAACCTGAATCGAGACACAGATCAAATCTTCCGCCGTATCTGGGGTTTACAGTTAAAGTTAAGGTGAACAATGACATAATATTTAATATCAATCAGTCAATCGTTTATTTGACGTAAGGCACAGCACCGTGTCAAAAATAAACATAGGTATGTAATATGTAATATACCTTGATCATAATGTTTCTCTCCGACTTCGAAACTCCTTGCAGCTGTTTGAAGATTGAATAGATCAAATTCCAAATAGTGAATGAGTTTATTCCAAGGGTACATGAGTGCTTTGTACAGTCCAGCACTCAAAAGTTTAGTAAATAATTGATCCACACTATCGCAATCCCACCATCCTTCCATGTACGACTCTCCCAATCCCAATGATCCATCTTGAGCCAATCGATTATAAAATCGTTCATCATGGATTTGCATATCCCATGGACGAGCTTTCCTCTCCTCCAAATCCCCATTATTGAAACTCCTCGTCGTCATTTTGTTCTTATTCTTGTCATCCTCTTCATGGACATCATCAATGATCCGGATATCACCATTTTTGAACACTTTGTAAATGTGTCTCCTCATCTTACTCTCAAAGTAATTGATGAACAACCACGTCCACTTTTTCCACAGGCTTATCATCGCTGTCACTATCAAATAGAACGCGTTCTTCATCTTTTGATCTTTATTTGTATATTACCAACCCGAAAAAAACACAAAAACCGACTAGGGAAAAAACGAAATCGAGCGCACTTTTGATCTTTATTTATATATATATCGTAATTTTTACAATAATCCAAATGAGTCCCTGTGTGTATATGCTTTCTTCTCTCGATTGTGGATGAGAGACAAAGCAAATCGTAATCAATAAATCACACTAAACTTTATAATTTCTTTACGCTTTCCTCAAGCTCTTTTTTTGATTTTTCTTAAGATATATTTTTTTTGTGTTCGGGTTCGGGGTCAAAATCACATGTGAAAAATAATAAACAAAATATGTATAGCACTACATTGAGACTCCGTCGCAGCCAACGACAGAGTCAAGTCTAAACTAACTAAATTCAAAAATCTATCGATGTGGTGGTCAAAAAAAAATCACACACTCTCTCCTTTACTCCTTTCTTTTCCCTTCGTATATATACTGTGCATGTACCATGTACGTTCTGTACACAAACATATTACAAACATACACACGCGATATGTATGTATGTATGTACAAGTACAAATGTCTTCTGGGTCAGTTTGTTTCTTGGTTTGGATTTTGGTGATGGTGTGATGGTGGGCTCAGCATCAGCTATGCTATACCTATACTATACATAATATCTGTATATCAACAACAAACCAACAAGGGGACTTTTGGACTTGACAATATCAGCATCAGCATCAACACAGGTTGTAAATATTTTGTATTGGGGGGAGGATGCAACTGCATTCTCTTTTTTCCTCTCTCTCTCTCTCTGTACCTTTGGGTGCAAAATGTACGAATGTGAGAAAAGATAAAGGACTATGTATTGTATTTTTTTTTTGATTTTGAATATTTCGTACTAATTATCCGTATCCGTATAGAGTTCATGTGTCCTAAGTCCCAACCCTTTTATATATTGTATATATATGTGTAGCAAGTGGAGAAGGTGAATTGATTCTTCGTCTTCCTCTTCGTCCATCGTCAGGCATGTTGGATTTTGAACAATCACAGTCAAAAACTGATAAGAATGCACATGCACGTTTTTTTACTTTTTTTTTATTTATTTTGTATTGTCTCTATTTTGCAATTTGCAATGGAAATCCGTGGCTTATATATATTGTTGAGATTTGACATGTGGAATCGGAATCGGAAGGACACATCTGCCGTGTGTTTGAGTTTGTGTTTGATGAAATCCCGATACATATATGATGATGATAAGTTATAGATTTAGACTTATATGTACCAAATTATATAATAATCTTGCTGAATATAAGTATAGATGCGAGGCGCAGTGGACAAAGGGAGAAAATAGGGTATGTACTTATCTATATAAATAAAATTGTACAATGCTAAGAGAGATATTCGGTTGACGGAGTTTTATTAGCCTAAAATTTGTATTTTATCATTTGATCGATCGTGTTTTTCGTTTCATATCTTATTATTATGTTTCCTATTATTCTGTATATAATTAAAATTGCACATTTATAAAAAAAATGTATGTACTACTTATATGAATATTATGAATGTGCATTCGTTACACGCTAACGCTAGTTTTAATTGCTTAATTAGAATGCCCTCGAGGAGTCCACATGTATACAAATATAACAATAACAAACAATACTCTGTTGAACTCACACTCAAGTGCTCACCACAGCAGATAAACTGATTGTTTAATACCGCGATTCACTCATTCACACACATTTTTACAAGTTTTTAGGAGAGCTACTTCTTTTCAATATTTATATATGTACATACAACATACATACAACAGTTACGACATTGTGCCTGTATGTGTACCTATGCATATTGTATACATAAATACATAGATACATACACAGATATCTTCTCACTATAATTAAAAATATTAAAATTAATTAAATCATTGTTATTATAATTTATCCTCAGCTCACTCTCATCTCATATCGTATTGTCAATTGTCAGTCTTGCATTGTTCAATATTTGTACTTCTAATTACAGATACATCTAGATTCTAGATTTTTTTTTTTTTGGCAGGAGATTTTCATTTATCTATGTGCATATATTTCATTGCGGAATACGTGTCAAGTTGGATTTGTGTTTTGGGCAGAAATGACGCATGGAAAGTTGACAGGGTGGTTTCGTGTCCTGTCACAAATGTCAAGGGATTGTGTAAAAACAACAAATGTTTGTCACGTCACCGTTTTACTTATTGCTAGTGTGAAATAAGAACGATATTTTGGATAGAGAAAACAGGATCCAACACTCTAATAACTGCCGCCGATCTAAATTGGAAAAAATTGTTAAACGGCGTCGAACTTCGACACATTACTCAATAATATTTTATTTGTAGGACTTTCCTTGAATTTACGTGATTTCAACGCCGTTTGGGTTTTTTCCTCCCTTTTTGGATCGGCTGTAGAACAGGTCCATGGGTTTTGTGATGTCAACTTAATACAGTAATTTCCAACTCTGTTTGGTCAGCATTCAACAGGGTTCGTGTTTGCATTATTTGTGGTCACCTTCTCCCTTTTCCTTTTACTTCCCTTTTCCCTTTGATTTTTTTTTTCTTTGCCTATATTAATTTCATTAAACTTCCAACTTCTTTTCCTCATCAAAGGTGATACTCTCGATCTCGATCTCATGCCACACAGCCTTACACACGGTACAGATTTTTTATGGTTTATTGGTACGAGTCCCAATCCCAATGGCAATGCATGTAAACAGTATAGGAGTGAATACGCAATATTTGAAATGGAAATTAAAGAAAAGACACACATAATATTCTCTCTATAAGTATTACCTTTGAAATGTGACGTCAGGTTCAAATGAGAAATCCAAAACGCATGTCATTAAATTGTGTGTACAACTGTACATACACGATAGTCCATGCTTCACTATGGGTGTTTAGTTTTGGACAAAAGGAAGGGAAAAGAACTTGTTTTTTAATTCCTTGTGTGTGTATGATATCTTTATTCTTTTTGTAAGGTGCATTTTCACTTTTTCATTTGTTTTTGTATACATATACATAGATATATGTACTAGATATATACATAGTTTACATGGATACATTTTGTCAATATACAAATGCATTTTTACGTTTTACGGCGTTTATACACACGTGTCCAAGGCCCCACGATTTTAAGTGTTCATAGTCCACATTTCGTCGCAGTATTTATTACAAATGCTAATTGGTAAATATTGAATGCTTGTGAACTGGATGTATAATGAGATGGACTTGTTTTGATTTGCGAAATCCCAAATGTCAAATGTCAAACATGCGAAATTAAAATGTAACAGAGGAAATGTCAAATTTGACGTCATTTTATGTATCATTTAATTGTCATATACACATGAAATTGGAGACTCCAAGTTGTCCAAGTTGAAGTCAAAGTTGTTTTGTATGTAGTCGAAACTCTGTTGTGGATTTTAAATTGTGAATTTGTGAATTAAGAGAACAAGTGCCCTGCCTACTTTTCTCCACACCAACTTGTATACTCTGCAAGCTGTTAGCCACAGCCACGAAAAAGTGTGCAAATATTTTTCAGTTGTAAGTTAAAGGATTATGCAAATTTGGGAAGTCAAAACTTTAAGGATTGCCAATATTTGAGTTTGAATTTGAAATTAAAAAATTGAAGATCTAAAGATTTCTACACATATAGATATTCATTGAAATTTTTCCTATATAGATTGTTTGATTTTTTTGTGGAATCGAATTGATTGACGAGATCGAATAGCAGAGAGAAATTACATTTATGGGTCAAAAGCATTGATTTTTTTTTTCTTTTGAGGGACTGAGGAAATCGAATGTGTGTGTTTTGTCTTTTATTTCATCGTGTGTGCTCGTTGTTTAGATATGTTTGTATTTTGTATAATTATTTTGATTGGGGATAGTAAAATATAGTCATGATTGGGAGCTGCTGAAATTTGTGAGTGAAACTTGGAATTTCTGAAATGAGTATACTCAAAAGTAAATGAGGAAATTAAAATTTGAAATAGATTAAATTGAAGGGGAGGAGAAAACAAAATGGGATACTTGTAATTGAGCAGTTCATGTGGATGATGATGATGTTAATTGTGGCGTGAGGAATACCTTGTATGTACTTGCAAACGTATGTACTTACACACACTCACAAATACAAATACAAATAGTGTGTGTATAGCGGTAATTATTTTATTTTTATTTAAGATACTTTGTGCTATCTGTCAATTTTATTTTGTCCAACCACCTGAAACATACGGATATTGAAACGTGTTCTGTATCTGTATAGGTATTTAGTATTTAATGATAATGAACTAGGTATAATTAAAGGAATTTGGTTCAGCTCATCATCCTCATGCCATGTGTCGTGTATAACTGTCTCTTTTCATGCAATACATCATATCATATACAGTAGTTTCCTTATTTTTATTCTTGTTTTCACTATAGGCATAGATATAATAATATGTCTGTTCTGAACATTGTTGACAGATGATCACGTTCTTGTTTAAATCTTAGCTAATAGGCTTCACTTTACACTAATCTCAATTTAAACATACGTATTTAGTGACAATACTTATTTTGTTACCAGAAATCCTGATGAAACTGTCAAAATTTATTCCAGCCGACTACGTCCCACGGAAAACACTCTACAAGTGCAAAACCTTTTACACACGAGCTCTATTTTCCTACAAAAAATTCCCAAATGGCGTCAAAGTATTACATTACAGTAGAACATTTCCTGGAATTTACAAGCGCATAGAAACGTAAGAGGTGTGTAATAAAGATTTAGCAGTGACGAGACTCCCTTTGCATAGATATTTGCATGACAAATTATATGTGAGAACATGCCAATTTAGCTGCAAGTAAAGAGATGGGCTGAGTCATACCGTGTGTCCGTCCTCCGTTTGCATGTGTAATAATGTAAATAATTTCCTATATTAGTAATTATTTTAAATAGCATACTGAGAGACGAGGGACAGAGAGAGACAGAGAGACAGAGAGAAAGTTCTACACATTTTTTCGTTTTGATATTTGAAATCCACGTAAATTTGTATTTGTACACACGAGTTAACTTAAACATTTTCTTTTATTTACATACAAATTTAAAATTTGTATGTTGTGTTTGGCATTCGCCTACTGTTG
This sequence comes from Gisinianus flammeolus, assembly GCA_034699125.1. NCBI lineage: Eukaryota > Metazoa > Arthropoda > Collembola > Symphypleona > Katiannidae > Gisinianus > Gisinianus flammeolus. The sequence continues at coordinate 11,870 of JAIUND010001492.1, read as the reverse complement.
ACAGCAAAGTATGCGAATCTCATTTCTCTTTCTGCTCAGTTTTTGCCTTTTGGTTTCTGGTTGCCTTTTGGCTTTTTTTTTTGGACTTGTGCTCAGCCTCTCCCTCCTGGAATCTTGCATAAAAGTTTTTGAATTTAATTCTAGTTTCAGAATTTTACCATCGGTCATTTGCAAAGGAGAATATAACATAAGAAACACTTATGGAAAATGTCATAATGCACAATGTGCATTTGAGTACTTAATACATAATGTAATAATACTGTACTGTACTATATAACTTACAGCACCAAGAGAGCAAAAAGGGAGGTTTTTTGGGTACGAAAGAGAGTGCGAGGGGTAAACGGACAGGTTTCTTTTAAACTCTATTTCTTGTATTGTATAGGCATATTTATTGTTTGAATTTGAAGCCATGCAATACTTAAGTATATCGTCTGTTAAGTTCACAAAGGAACTATAACGATTTTCCTTAATTTGCGGAAATGCTACGACTGCGTCCGTCTTTGTGGGTAAAATTCTGAAAAAATTCAGGGTGACAGAAAAGGTCATGGCAGACAATAATGTCGAAGGACCCAAAGCTCCATCTTGAGCCGTTTGACCTTTGGAGCAGGTCAACGAAATTAAGGAAAATAATTATAGTTCGTTTGTGAACTTAACAGACGATATGTGTAATGTGTATTTAGTATTTTCTAACGAGCATACATGATTATGATTATCATCATGAAATTGAGAATGTGCATTTCTCTCTCTCTCGTCGTCGTCGTTCTGGTAGGTACAAAAGTAATAACACATTATGAGATGAGGTAGGGGACGACAATCATGATGTGAAATAGAGGTCACAAAAAAGTTACATGATTACATATACTGTGGGCTTTTTTTGGTTTTTTGGACAAAAACATTGATGTATAACATATATAAATATATGTGGAATCTTTCGGCTTTGTTTTCACTAATCTTGTAGCTCAAATCACAGGAATTGTTTTGTTGGACAAACTGAGGAAATTTTACACATAATTATACAAGAAAAAAACGTTTTGAAATAATTGTGTTTGTTGTTAATCACACAGTGAACTTGCAGTTTTTAGATTGCTTGTCCTACCATAGAAATAGCAAAGTTGTTGCTGCTTACTCTGTAAATGATAGTAGTCATATATAAATGTCATAATCTCATAATATAAAGAGGATGTGGTCTGTGGTCAAGCAGACTCTCAATATTAAAACCAGGTGTGTGACTCAAAATGGGGGAAATGGGCGTGTGTATGTTTACGATATAAACGTAAGCGTACAGTACATGTGTGTGCGGAGAAAATGTCAAGTGAAGGACGTAGATTCGTTTTTGAACAGATTCTACAGATATACACATGATGATGATGACAGCTGATTAGATCATGATTGCACAATTCCACAATTAAATCTCATTAAATAAAGACTGATTCAATGATGAATTTGTATTTGTTGTGACTCCCGAAATACTTTTTTTCTCATTCCATCTGTGGTTGTCTCTGTTTTTCGTTCGTATTCGTCAATCGTACCAACGAATATTCGTGGTTGAGAACGTAGATACTTGACAATTCGATTAAATGTAATGCGGGATCGTTCTAACCAAAATTCGGATTATCCCAAAAAATCTGGAGACATAGGTATTGTAAAGTATTTGAAAATGGTCAGAAAAAGGAAAACACTTGTAGGATTTCGACGCCACACAAAACATTTTCCTTTGTCGTACCGGAACACATGAAGTAACTTTATTTTGTAATTTGGATTTTGTGAAGAATTCAAATTGGTTGACCTTCGTTTAGTGCGCGCACGTTGTAGCGATCTTGCGAATCGTATTTGTATTTGTCATCACTCAATTGAATCTCAATTTGTATTCCTAATTCGCCGTACCTATCTAATGTACGATATATAAATTGACAGGGTTATACTATACATCTGTCTATGTTATTTACAAGGCCTTTGGGGGGGATCATGTAGGACACAATGTACACGATTTGGTACGTATTCACGCACTAAGTACAAAACTACAAACTATCAAAACTATGTACAACATAAGTAAGCAATACGTAAAACCATCACGTTTTGGACGCAAGTTGGCGATGAGACTCACTGAAATTTGAATCAGGTTAAATGTGAAGAGGTATCTAAGTACATATATGTTGCTCAAGTATTTGAAGAACAAGATGACAAGGAGAAGAACCGGAATTTTGTACATATAGGTATACAATACAGACAAAGACAAAGGAGGATGGGAGGGATACTTACAACTATAGATGTAAGTATACGATGTGCATTTAAGCCTTCGTCAATTTAAATTTTAATTGATGCATCTTCCGTGTAATTAAAATTTGAAGCACCAATATCTGATAATAAAAATCTCACCTTTTTATTACCATTACCATACGGAAAAAATCATTTGAATTCTTAAGTCTGAGTTCTGAGAATCCTTGTTAAATGTGTGCATGACAGCAATTAACTTGTCAATTCTGTTCTGCAATGGCAACCATGCTAAATACTGAATAGCCGTATATTGCTACAGGCTGAAAACCTCACAAGCATATAATATAATTATTATGTACAATTGAATTTAAAATTATGTAAAAAGTGGATCATTTTTAATAGTCTTGTCTCGTTAGAAACAGTGTAAATGTGCAGCTAGATTTAATTCACGCTATATTAGAAACTGTTTTTTTTTGTTCACGGGATTTTGTAGGACTTGGACGCCGTTTGGAATTTTCAGTGAAGTTTTCATCATAATAATTTGAAGTTCGTTTTCTGGCCAGTTGTCTGATATTCATAAGTAAGGAAATGCATTAGAATATAAAATAAAGAGTCTTCTCCGAAATGAATTTCTATTACGAGTCTGGCAGTTCTGCGTAAATTGTGTAGATAAAATCAATAATAATATTTTCCCTCGCGTCCAATCTTAAATCTTTTTAATTTATTCTGCCGGTACGCCAGCACACAGTATTTTAACTGCCTCAAAAAAAAAATGAAACAAAACGTTTAAAGGTAATTAAATATTTTCAAATGATTTACCAATTCACGCCAATATAATATAAGGAATCTCAAATGAGGGAAATGTAAAATAAAGAGTTGACTTAATGCCTAACGCATACATAATCAAAATAACAATAAGTACTTACGTACTTAAGTACCTATATAGGTAGTAATGATTTTTGCGCACATTGAACATCGCATCGCACAGAAATTCTGTGACAGAATAAAATGTTCATTTCTCTTGATTTATTGTCATTTGAATTGGTATATCTGTATTTATTGTTTATGCGTATTTTGAGAGTGGAATACATAACAAAATTGGGATTGGGATCGGACTCGCTTTAAATTTTGAATTTCAAAGGATTATTGCGATTGTGAGACGCTCATAGTCATAAATCCATAGTCATATATAATCCATCCCTAAAAACAATGATAATTTCTGATTTCTGTACCTATACAATTAGCGAGCATAAAATTTCTAACCCATTCGGCACATTCCAACTATTTTCACGTTAGGAAATTAAAATGTATATGTGCGAATGGAAATAAATTTGCATTGCCCACACGAATTGTTGTGCACTCTTCGTTTTCAGTACATACATATATTTCTTTATTCATGCATTTTCATTACATTTTACATTGTGTACAGCGTGTGTGTGTGTGTGACCGCACTCTGAAATTTCCTTGAGAATTCCTCAAATGACATTTTAGTGGGGTCTCCCATTTTTATGCATGTTTTTTTACTTTGTACGTATACAAGAGACAAGTGGAATATTTATGTAGGCCGTCACCACAAATATTTTTAATTAACCGACTGTTCAATGCATTTTTAAAATCACAATTAATAATCATTGTGGGTACTTAGTACTTACCATTTCCATTGCAAACACTTGACGTTTTTTTGCATGTGCTTTTGCTTTTGCTTCAGTCAAATGACATGAAAAACGATACAGTTATACAGTTATACACAGTACTTATCTATGTAAAAAAACATTAGTGCTGTTACAACACAGTTCTTTACTCTTATATAATTTCAGATTTCGTATAGGTACTTAAAAAGCACGACGTTTTTTTTTTGCAGTACGCATAATGTATAGAAAATATATCAAATAAAAACCGCAAAAAAATTAAGGTTAAAGTTGACATGATAACCTATGACGGAGATCTTGCAGAGTAAAAAGAGTAAACCAAACCAAATACAGATAATCAGAGTCAAAAGAGAGAAAGAGAATACACACACACACACACACAGTAAATGAGTTGTTGACACACGTTCCTTTTACCATGTAGTTTAATGTGGGGATACACAATTTACCAGTATCTACCATTTAACATTGCATGGTAAGAAAAGGGGACACTCTCGACTCCACTAAATGCAATTGCAATTTGCAATATGCAATATTTTGCTACTGTTGAGGTTGATTGTCAAAGTGTGTTTTGCATTCGAATTTTGAATGCAAACATTGAAAAAATGTGCAGTACATGAACGATAATGATGAGTTATGGAATACATATATCCATATATGAATATGAAAGGGAATTCATGTGATAGGGGCATAGCGTGGAGAATTGAGAATTGAGAATTAAGACAGTATCTATATAATTTCATAGTGTTTGCGTGTAAAAAAATATATGATATTTGAAATTTGAGTAGAGATGTATAAAACAGAAGAGAAATAAACAATACATTTTTGCTACTTTCAGCTAAAAACTACAATTAAATCTGGGAATTCAAGCTGTAGTTACAAAAATGGTACAATTAAGCAACTCATATTTGTTCAATTCAAATGGCATTTCAGGACTGGAAATGGAAGACCAATTCAATTACCACTGCATGTCTCTACTCTTCAATACATGAGGGAAACATTTGAACGGCGTTGAACTTAAACATTTCGCAGTCCCAATTATCCGTATTTTTTTTTTTTTGCACATGTCACGTTTTTGCTACTTTGCACGGCATTGTAAATGGAATAGGTACTATAGAGAATTGGGAGTTGGCTGACTTCATTATTCATTAGCCTTTCCCAAGCAGAATCTACATAGAGTTTAACATTTCCCTAATTCATAATTTTTATAATAATGTACGGATGAACAAGGTGGATGCCAAACGAGTGGACGCTATTTGATATTTGACCACTTCACCCATTCCAATTCCAATTCTATAATGTACATTTGGGGAAGTAGAATATCTGTAATAATAAGTCATTGATTATGATCACTGGGCCACACACACACACACGCTCCATCAATTAATCCATAATATCTCTTTTAGTTCAAGAAACTTGAAACAGAAGTCCAAACTATAAACTGTACAACTGTACAACTTTCCAATCTATATATCAATCTACAAAAAATCCTCATGGCATGTTGCACACAAAATCGTAGCACAGTCCACATGCAAATTCAAAATTCAAAAAATTCATTCTATGTACATCTATTATCGACAGGAAATGGGAAATGGGAAATGGGAAATGGGAAATGGGAAATGGAAAGCGGAATGGGTCAATGTGGGTTCAAATCAAACGTTTCCCAATATATAGTTAAATACTGTAATTAAATGGTAACATCTTATCCTTCGTCGTTCGTCGATAGCTCCAGGACGAGAATTATGAAAATATAAACATGGTAAAAAATCCACCTAATAAACTAATAATGCTATAGTTAAATTTCAAGAATGCTAGATATTTCATATTTCTGACGATGGGTCTGCTGCACTCTGAACCTCTGCACCTCTGCACATTTTTTTTATTGACCTCGTAATCTTAAACTCGAAAAGACAAAGGCAAAGCCAACTTTTTTGGTTATAGGTTAGGCACGAAACTAGAGCCAGAGTCACAGCCTTGGGAAAAACGTAAGTACACACACACACATGACGACTCGTTACTCTTTTTCATGTTCATTCAAGACGGATGAAACTCATGTAACGTCTATCCAGATACATAGTGTAATTGTCAATTGTACAGGAAAACTTGTAACGGCACAGTCTGTTTCATATTCGTATTTGTTACTATACATACATATATGTGTAGAATTAATATATGTATATAGGGAGTCTCTTATTACTTTGTCAGAATTTATGGTGGAGATCTGTATAGACATCTTTTTTGTCATTAACACGGCTTACATGAAGTTATGAGAAAGTTGGACAGTTTGAATCGGACAAGTTTTCATTCTATACACTATAGATATATATATATACAGTCAGTGCCATTGCCAGTACAAAATGTATACAATCAACAGTCAACAGACGTGTAATCGGTATCACCATTTGCCATGCATAATGAATAACTTATTAAAACAAATTATATTCTCCTCGTCTTTATATCTGTATTTTGTATTTTGTATAGCCGCACTTTTCATCTCTCGAGTATGTATATAATTTCTAATCTCATTTGAAAATATTAGACAAAAAATGCAATTTTGACAGTGACGACTTTCGAGTCACAATAAAATGCCCGAAATTCTGCAGTAGGCAAAACTTTAGAAACGAGGGAATAAAATTGTTGCAAGTGATCGAATAGGCAAAAACTCTGGCTTCTACCCCGACAGACACCATGAAAATAAATGAACGGCGTTGAGCTGCAACAATAAAATTTCAAATTGGCATTCAATTAAAACAATGATGAGATTTCACGGTTCAAGTGGAGATTCCAGATCCCACACGTTTAAATTCATAAGTAATTGTGTTGAAGTGTTGATTTGGTAAATAAAATGGCGCCGACGATGGAAATGGACAAATTTCACTAGGTCAAGAAAATCATAATCATCAGTATACAAACCACAAATTCAATTCACAATTCATATTTATCGTTATTCTATCCTATCATTTCCTGTCGTATCATATTTTTTTTTTTTTCGCAATTTGCAAATACCAATTTGCCAATTGCCAATTCAACATCACAATTACCGACCGACCTAAAACCAAAAGCCAACTCTGTAGGTACAAACTAATGCAAAACCAATGAAACGGCTACACAGGTGGAAAACCATGTACAAAGACAAACTATACATGGGAACTCACATGTATACATCTGTACGTAATTGATTATTGTACATTGTACAAGATGTTTGCGAAAAATTTAAAGGTGCAAAAAGCAAAAAAAAAATGTGTGCGAAATGAAACGAAGCGAAACAAGAAACAAGTATTTTAATGGATTTTTCCGCAGATGGTGAAACCCTTTTCCTACCCCTTTAAAGATAATCAATAATGAGACTTTTTGTAAGCTCTTGTAACAGATATACAAGATAACAACAGCACAATGAAAAATTAAGCTCCTTCATTCTTCTTAAATATATTCCCTACAGCAAAAATAGAGAGTAAATGAGGGTCAGTGTTGGCACGGTTGTGGACTTGCCATTTTTTCGGTGGACATCTTAATGCAAATTGATTCTTATTGATTGATACGCGATTTAAATGCAATTTAAATCCAAAGGAATTTTCATTGTCAATCCACAATTTAATTCAAATGAAAATTAATGAGAGAGAGAGAGAGAGTTCGTAAAATGAAAATTTTTACGAGCTTTCAATTCTCTCGTGATGATTTTTTTGCAGGAATTGGCAGGGAATCTTAAATCAATTGGTATTGGTGATAAAATGTAGTTCAAACGCAGAGTTGAAAATGCACTGCATTTAATGCAGAGTTGAAAAGTTGAAAATTGCACACGGGATTCGACACCATAATATAATGATGTTTAATTACTTTGTTGCAATATGCACATTCACTGTGTGTGCATTTTGACTTTTGAGTGGATGCATGAATTTTCGAAAATACAATGCACTCAATACATTATCATGTTGATTGTAATTATATGCAATCTCAAATCCAAATCCACACGCAAATCTTGATCTCAATCAAGTGTAAATAGTAAATATTAAATACGGATAGTATAACTTATACATATTACAACTATTTAAGAATTAAGTGGGAAAAGAAAGCGAATCTCTTTTATGTAGTTATTTTATTGCATGGTTTTATTAAATATAAAATGTGTGCCGTGTAGTATTTACTAAATACTATTTAGTATAGAGAGTTTTGTAGTTGTATTTGTATTTTGTATTGACTGACACAATGAAGGAAAAAGAAAGAACAAGACCAATTTTGTGATGACATTGCAATTTGCAATTACATTTCATATGATTTAATTGCATATATTATTATTTATTTATTATTTTATACCGCGTGTGTACAATGTAAGGAACATTGTTGTATGTATATCGTAGAATACATGTATATTGATCACGCAAAATGTTGATTGTGGTTCTGGTTCTGGTCATTCACCCAAATATATACATTTACTTCTCTACTCGGAAAACAACAACGTGTATACTGGGAACATGGCATGACAGCTCCCACATGTCACAGCAACTTCAGGATAACACAAATTGTATACAGTACTTGTTAACTTATTGTATAATGAATATTCAATATATGGATTGAGACATTCAAGAAAAATACCGGAATTAACTATATAGGCTATAGTAAGCTTCATTATTATTATTATTAGTACGAGTTTTGCATAGTAAGTTACTATTTACTAGTATTTACTATGAACAATTAGTTAGGTATATATTTATTATTGCAACTAAATATACATGTAGAGCGTTTTATTGCTGTTCACACGTCCTAATTGGTTGTGGGTTTGCCGTCAAAAGTGTCAGTGTGTGAGGTCTTCCTCTCAAAACTCACACACGTCAAAAGAAGTCCAGAGAAAATACACTCTACAAGAGTCAGCTTTCGCGATTGTGTGCACAAATTCTGAGTATTGAGATTGAACGGCGTTGAAACGGCCCAACAATAAAACGAGCTATATTTTTCACTGTACTTTTATTGCTCAGAAGCGTTAGTACTAATTCTCGTCAGTTGCTCAGAAAACATCAAACGACTAGTTTTTACAGTCGTCCACAGAAAACTTAATAAAAAAAGACAAAGTTTGAATGCTTAAAAAATTCGGCTTGTGATCAAATCCTCATTCAATAGATGACAATGGCAATGACAAAATCATTTTTTACCAATAATGTGTTTCTCCATTTTCTTTTGTTATTTCTTTTTCTCTTTTGTTCTATAGGTCCTATTCTATATTCTATATAAACAAAATATTATTTAGCCTCTGCTCGATCACGGATTCACTATTATACAGATATAAATACAATGTAATTCCACAATTTGAAGGTCCTCGCTTTTCCCTATAATTTCATAGTTTTTTGCCTGTGGATTTCCACGCAATTCAAAATGCCTCTATATGTACATCAAATCTCAAGTCTCAAGTTTACAATTTTCATGTGTGCTAAAGGACACGCATGATATTGCCAATTATTCTTATATGCACAATATAAAAAACTAAAAAAATACGGGTTTGTGTTTCTGAATCTGTTTCTGAAAAATAAATATCTGAATTGTCCCAAATAATTGTGCAATTGTGCAAGTCATTCATTTTGTTCCTTAAGATAAATCGTAACTTGTCTCTCAACTTGAGAGTCTCAAGTTAATCAGAAGAGAATGACAAGCATTTTTCTTGTTCTTTGCCTTCGTTTTCATCCCACACCTCACGATATATCGGTCACTATATAACTATATATGTGTACAGAATAAAAATAAAACAGCAACAAAGAAACATACAGAATTCGAAACTCTATAATGGATAATGGATAATAGCTAATTCATCTTTCACATGATGATGATGATGATGAATTCGCAAATAGAAAGTGTGTTCAAGTCTCAAATAGAAATCCCAAGCATTTTTTTTTGTACACCGTGCCTATTTTTAGCTCAACAGCATGTAACATCGCCATAAGCAGAAGAAGAATGAAAATGAAACCGAGTGACCTTCTTTTTTCCGTCTCCTTCTCCACATTGAAATCCCTCATTCGAATAGAATCACACTTTCAATTTCCCTTTCCCTTGGACAAACAAAAATACTAAATACTAAATACAAAGGTAAAATCCTCGTACACACAAATTCAAATTAGTATAGTAAGAAGGCAAAAAGGATTTCCACACACCACACATGTTGTGAGCATGCCGGCTAATGTGTGTAAATAATACATAAATAAACTAATGAAAACCACTAGCAATATACACATAAGAAAAGTCAATGAACGACGACAAGGAGTGACGTGAAGAGAACATAAGAGATTAAAACTAAAAGAAAGTGCGACTTATCTGTAGAATTATAATTATAATTATAATATATGCGCATAATAAATTATCATATAATTTAACCTTAGTTGACTGTTGACAAAAGGCTCAAATATACCTGTACAAATACAAATAGAAATGTGAAGATCTGTGGCAAATCATGAATATATTCATGCCCAAATTTTCAGTGTAAAAAATCCTCTGGGATTTGTGATACGGATGGACACAGTACAGCCATTTTAGATAGCATTATCGTAGATGTGATTAACTGTGGACAGAAATGAAGAAAGTCATGATGATTGATACTGTGAAAATTCCCATGAAAACCTCAACTAAATATCTGTATGTATGTCAAAATGTCGTCAGTGTGAGTAAAAGTAAAAACAACAAATATTAAATCCCCCATTTAGAATTAGAGTTTATACATTTTAAGTAATATAAGCACAACTGTGGAATTCACAGAGCTTCTCCAGGATTTCGTTTTGGGTTCCTTTGATTTTCATTTTACATTTAAATAAATAAAATACAAGGACAAGGTTGACATTTTATTGTAGTAAAGAAAGAGTGAGAGAAATAATTGGGTGTTTGTATGAAAATGTTTGTATGTAATTTTGTAAATTATACATTTAGGTATTTAGGTATTTCTTACGAACGGAGTTTCACGCCGACTTTCAAATGGAAAATCGTTGGATTTTGGATTGTGTTACACAGTTCATAACTTAAACAGTGTCTATATGAAGGTCGTTTTATATGTGGATCGACATAACGATATAGACATTGTACCTATATATGAAGATGAGCTCTGTTTCAATGCGAGTGGGAGTGTTGAGGTGTTAAAGTTGACAATATATAGGTTTATCATTTAGAATTTAGAATGCGGTTTATTTATAAATGTTACCTACTTATCCGTATGGGTATATTATATACGTCTATGCATTTTGTTCCTGTTGAAAAGGAAAGGTATGGAAATTTATTCGGAGCATACATTATACATATATGCCTTACCTCACTGACAACTGTGGTCTTGAAATAGACAATAGAAAAGAGAAAAGAGAAAACTCGGTGGGCAGTGTATATAATTTTAGTTCAATGTTTTGATATTGCATTTCGATATGGATAAGGTCAAATGACAATCCTATGAGTATCTGTCAATGTCAATCCAAAGTGACAGCGAAATTTTGACAATAAAATCTCAAATGAGATTTAAAAGCACTTTTAGTGAATTCCCAGCAGCAAATCTGTGGAGAAGAATATACAGATATTTATACCTATAAGGAATTCCTCCAGTTTTTATAAATATATAGTCAACATGTCCTTTGCTCACTATGTTTCAGAAAAGCGATTGAATGACTAAATGTATAGGTAGCAAAAAAGCAAGCAGCATAAAACATGCATGAAATAATCATTTCTGGGCATTTAAATTAAAGAGTAGGTAGATACTGTATTTAAAATATACCGATATAAGTAAGTAAGACATTTTTTCACACATAAAAATTGTGGGTCTGGGACGCCGTTTGAAAACATTTATGAAGCCAAGCAGAATTGTGTGTTCAAGGACGAGGACAGTCAGTACATCTATCCGTGAGACTTTTATTTCTTGTGGGGCACCTGGAGAATGCACACTCGCTTATGGTATAATCGAGTAAAGGACCCTATCGGATTCCATTTATTGGCTGGGCCCACGCATGCAGGAGCGCGTCCCCTCGCAATGCACTTGTTGTAATTATCAAACCAAGCCAT
>JAIUND010001491.1:0-34602 GCA_034699125.1 Gisinianus flammeolus | reverse complement strand
TAGGTCAAAATGGACACGTTGTATAGAACTGGAGAGAGACTACATCGAAAAATAATATAGGCAGGGATTATAATTTTGACCCTTAATAGAGATATTTAACCATTCGCATTACTTTTGAAACGCCCCTCGTAAGTATGTATAAAGCTTTTTGTCCGCTCGTACACATTGAGGAAAGAGTACAGAAAAGTTAGGGAAACCACAGATTATTTTCCTTTCCTTTTTTTTACAGCTCATTCGGATGAAGAAATATATTTTTTGGGGGATTCAAAGGTGAATGATTATTATTTTACGGTTATACGCATGCCGTGGGGGGGTTTCTCTACACATTTTACCACATTAAACTTGTCTAGGTTGATTTAATGTTGAAATTTCCAAAGTTTGTAATTAGTCTCTCGGGATTTCAAGTGCCTTAATTCTTCATCAAGATGTGCTATCGATTCCACCAGCCAAATGGTCAGTTTTTTACAAATTCAACGCAGGTAGAAAAGGGCACTTGGAGTTACATTGTGAATTCTGAATTCTCTGCCCCACACACTGAACGATTTGTATATATATTCCTAAGTTTACAGTGGACTTCCAAACAATCCTGCCCCATGTAACCCGAAATACATCTCCATGGTTGAAATGAAGAGCTACAAGTCTAAATGTCATTGACTTAACTTGAAAGTAATATCGGAGAGCGAGAGAGAGCGAGAGAGTGAGAGGAAAAAGTTTTGGAAATTGTTCAGGCAGTACATTTGGATCGCTCATCACATCATTCTGTAGATATTTGTTCCGTGCTCTTTTTTGCTATGGACATAAAAGATATTCCTGTAGGGAAATGTATACATGGAAATGGAAATAGAATTTGAATGTCTACGGAGTCTATATTCTATATTCTACTCACAATATTTACACTGTGTCGATAGAGAAATTGTAATCAGTCCATGGCATGACAGGGAATAATTTTGACGGATTGTGAGTATACAAATTATAACAATTTCAGTAATTCATGAGAAAAGCACTTGAAAATTGCACATTTGCTCCCAATCCTCCCATCTCACTCTCGCTCTCGTTCTCCCTCTCTCTCTCTCTCTCTCGCTTTCAATTTAAAGTTGACCACTTGGGAAATATGGAGGAAAACTATATGAAATTCATTAACTCTCATGAGGTAAAAAGTTTTAATTGCAATACCTCCTTCGAGCGCTCTTCTTTTCCCCTCCCCACAAACCCACACACACAAACACACACACACACACACACACACTTTTGTACATTTTCACTCATTCCTTCTCGCTCTCTCTCTCTCTCTCTCTGTCTCTCATCGGTTATCAGTGGTTGTGTGTACTCAGTAAAAGTAGATAATAGAGAAATAATGCAATAATAATATAGACGAGTTCTGACAATGAGGACAACCTACTCAAATTGTTTATAGTATTAGTTACGCCTATACATTTGTATTCAATCACATGGAATCATAATCTGACATTATACAGAATATTACAGAACCAGAACAAGAACTAGAACTAGAACGAGACTGAGTTTGTGTACGGTACGAAATAGAGAAAAGGAGAAAGGATTGGAGACTCCCAAAAAGTTAATCACAAATCACACACAAGAGATGGTGGAGTCTCTAACAAAATATGTACATAATAATATGATGGGTTTGGACTCGACGGAATCGATACATGACTAATGAGTGCGTGCTATTCATTCCCCATACCATACCACTACCACCATACGCACATTGCACACTAAACACACACACACACATATCCATATTTGTATTTGTATTTACTTCCCCTTTCACTTTTTGGCATGTGATTCACAATGATTTCACAATATGTATATACATATCGTATATTGCCGAGGAATTGTATAGGATTTCTTTTGGTCTGAGTCTAGTAGTCAATCTTTTGTGTGTATGTTTGTGTGTTTGTGTGTGGGAAGGGAAGTTGTTGGGAGTTGGTAAAAACATTATTGCATCGTTGAAATACCATAATAGATTGATATCAAGACAGATTTGGAATTCTTGCTCGGATTTCTGCTTCCTGGATAAAACGCGCGCGCTCTCTCTCTCTCTCTCTTTTTCTGTCTCTGTCTCTCTTTTGCTCGCTTGTACGATTTGCGAATACGAATATTATTTTGTGGGCAGTTTTGTATGTAGGTTACATGGGCGAGATTGAGTGTACACATGTGAGTTTACTTTGGTAAATCTCTCATATAGGCAATGGCATACAAACAAGGACCCCAAAACCCGAAACCAGTACCAGAAAATTAGACTATGGAACGAACGAACGAAAGGACATGGATTTGTCCAAAAAAGGTGGAGAGAGAAAAGAGGCCAGAGAGAGAGTGAAAGAGAGAGAAATAGAGGAGGAGGATAAATCGTTGAATGTAAAACTATATAGTAAATTGAATCCTTCATAAATTCTAGTGGCTTATGACTCAACGTCAGCTTACATTTACTTCTATTCTGTTCATAGAACTTGGACCATTATTCATCTACCAGTTCTACTTAATAGTTCCATAACGTGTCTTTCTCTTCTGTCTCTCTCTCTCTCCGTTCTTCTCCATTATACTCTCGGTCAAAATTACACTTCATAGTAGACAGAACAGTTCTCGTCCTCCTCGTTCTTCTCTTTCTCTTTCTCTTTCTCTCAACTTAACTCAACTCATCCCACTTTCAACAACTTGACTAGCTCACATTCACATGTACATGGCGGTGTACATTCTCTCTCTCTCTCTCTCTCAGTTCGTTATAACTACCCGACTACAGATTATATTTGATCTTTACGTATGGGTTTGGAAACCTATGGTACTTCAACTCCCATGCCATTAAGTATGTTTAATAGTACATACAGGTATTATGGCTGTAATGTGTGTGGCCTGACACACATAAAGACACATAGTGTAAAGTACATGGTCCTCGTATTTATAACTAACCACCGTTGGCATTTTAATTTACCTAAACACTCACAGCTCATTAAACTTTCAAACTTTGTTTCCCGAAAATCAGCAAGTTGAACTCACCACAAAAACAAAACAATGGAACTTTCTATCAAACTATTTTCATTTCCTTTTTACTTTCATCCCAGCTCATCTTCTTTTCCTCCTCCTCTTCTTTCCCCTTCAGGTTCCTCTGTTTTCAATTTTTTTGACGGGAGTGAGGGAGAAAAAAAAATGACGGTATACAAATTAAAAATCAACAACATACACAAGTTTTGTAAACCAAAATTCGTTTTTGAGAATTTTCAACTTGTTGTTTCTCCTTGTTTGGACATGTTTTGCAGTTTGATGATAACTTGAACTTTTTAATGTCTAAAGAAAACGAAAAAGATGAGAAGAGGCGAGATTTCCTTAGAAAAAAACCTTGAGGCAGGATTGTGGAAAAAAATCAATCTCATGTATTAAACTGGAATTCGGATGAAAAAAATAGCATACAAATTTGTACTTGAGGATTTCTAATGAGGATGGAAAAAAATCTAGGTCTCGGTTGGACAAATGACAAATCACTGGTTCTCCCTTTTGGAGGTTCATCGATTTTGAATTTCAAAATGAGAAGCAAATGGTACGATCCAAGGAAAATGTCTTCATTTCCTTGAATTTCCTCACAGACTCAATCCTCATTAGGTTAAAGTTTGAGTTTGAGATTTGAATTTTCAATTTATTTCCAACTACATATACGTCAAGGACGACGTATCCATATTTTTTTTTTTGTTGGATAAATGGGAATCGTGTGATGCCCTCCCTCATTTCATCTCTCTGTGAACGTCATACATATCTGTACTACTCAAAAAAAGATACATAAAAAGTAAAATGATGAGATTCATTCGATTGTACGATAGTTTTCTGTGTGTGTGTGTGTGCGTGTGATTGTGTACATCATCTGAGAATGTACATAACATCAAGCTGTTGCTGCTGCTGCATTCCCTCGATAGTCTGTAGTCAGTCTCTCTCTCCGTTACGTTATGTATATCAAATCCAATTCCTTTTATACATATATATGGATGTGTACGGATATGCTACTGAAAAAAGAAAACGAATCGTCCCAGTCCCAGTATATTCTGAACCTATTAAATTTAACTTTAACAGAGAGTATAGGATTAATACGTATTTTCATGGAGTCATCCTATTCCTATTCCTATTCCTATTCCTACTTTCACTATATGCACGAATTTAATTGATTTTGCCTCAAGGAAAAAATAAATTTTGTAGCTGTATGTAGAGCGTAAACAGTCGACAATCTAGTCAAGTCTCAAGCAGAGCTGATAAATTGAAAATGAAAAATCCTCGAGGAGCATCTACAATCTACATTATAAAACCATCATAATAATTATCAAGCTCGTACACACAAACAGAGAGAGAGAGAGAGAGGCAGAGGGAAAGAGTAAGGAGAGTGGAGAGTGGATAGGCAGAGGGGTAGCGATGCGATTGAGAGATTTATAGCTGGTTTCATTGGATTTCTAAAAAGGGATATGACAGAAACGAGTCCACAACGTATTGCATCGTACTACTCGTATAGCGTATCCCATCACATCCCTTTCCGCCGCTCTTCTCCTCCACCATTTAGCCTTTGATAATTCTCTCATTAGTTTTCTCTATCTGCTTTCTCTTTTCTTTGAGTTTCCACAGGATGGAAACTAGTTCTGGATTCAACATCCACAGCATCCTCAATCCTCAATCCTCATCATTATACAAAATCATACAAAATAATATAAACATCATGTACAAATTGGGGGAGAGTCGTTGAGTGAAGGAGCAAATCCTAGCAAGCAAAAGCTAGGATTCATACACACACACACACGTGAAAGATGAGACAAAATATATCAAGCTTTCTTTCACTATTTTCCATTTCACCCTTATTACTTTTGCTCTCTCAGTCTGTCTCAAAGTCTCCAGGGAAAAGAAAAGGTGAAAGAAAAAAAAGTGTGGAGAGTCAACGTCTTGACTTGTAAAACTAATAGATTCTTGGAAATTATGGATTTCTTTTCAATCCTTAAATTAGTTTCCTCAAGTTAGTGATGGGAAGAAGTTTGGGGTTGAGGTGAGTGACCGTAAAATATAGCATATAGAGATATTTGACTATGAATATATCCATAACAAATATGTATATGTAGGAATACATTGAGGCAATTCGTATTTATCGTATATTTATTATTTATTCCAAGGATATTCATTTACAGTGCCTGTACAAGGGAAAGGAAATTCAATATTATACCTTTTAATTTTTTTTGATGAAAGATTGGACGTTGACAAATTATCACTAGATACTCCTTACTTTTGTGAACGAGAATTTGTATTTTCATAGGTTCTCAAATAAAAATATAAAAACGTGTACCCTCAAAGAAAATCCCTCCCAAAACAGATACTTTGGGAAATCGTCAATTGATAGTTCGAGGAAATGTTTGTGAGGAATTTCACAAGTTCCCAACGCTCTGCTGGCCGTGACAAAGTTCAGTCTCATATTAAAACCGCGTAAAATGAATTTGAGAATCAAATTTTAGTATAATTCCTTGAGATCTTTTGACATTAAATTTGTGTACGTCAAATACATTTTAAAGCGAAAATAGTCAATATCAATATCAATAGTCCCTGGGATATTTTTTCTAAGGGTATACACACGAGGACACGGGGACACATGGAAAATTTGAGATTTCCCCGAATTGGAATGGTAACGGTAATTTATAACATTATAGGTTATTGGAGTTATAAAAAAAAAGTGAAAACTTTTTCTTCTTTTTTTTCAGAAATTCCTTGTATTTGCCATGAACGTTACCTCCGCATTTGCACACACACACACACATGGAGTATTGGCTATAAAATAAGATTTACGGTCAAAGACATTTATTTATACAGGGTAGAAGTAGAAGGGAGAGTGAATGTGCTGTGTGTGTGTGTGTGTCTGTGGTTGAAATGTTAATATGGTAATAAGTTGGCCCATCGTGTTTCTCATACATTAGGCTTACGAGGTGAAATAAATGGTCGAGAGAGAGTAGGAGGGAGAGAGAGAGAGAGAGAAAAGTTGAATGTCGGAGTGTGTAGTGTATGTGTAGTGGTAGTTGCGAAAACTCGGTGGTAAGTGGCTGAATTAAGTATTTTGAGTGTGCTGTAGTTTGAGTAGTAAAATGAAGGTGACGAATTCATGTAATCAGTTTGAATGGTGTTAGGCAAGAATTTAGTTGATGTCTACTAAGTTATGAGCTCCCCCAGCATGATGCTCGACAACCATGGAATTTCAAACCAAGTTTCCATCGTCATCCTCCAAACTCCATCCAAACTGCCACCATACCACTACACACACACACACGCACACACACACTCACACAGACAGATACACCAATACATGGAAATAACCACAGATAGACCCATAATCCTTTGCATTTCATTTACCTATAGATATGGAAGTAGAATGTTTTTTCTGGAGAACCCACCCAAGTCGTTCAAATCTTTTCTGGTTTCCATAGATTTCACCTAAATCTGTGTGTACTTCTCTCTCTCCCTCTTTCTCTCTCTCATCATTCAATTCAATGGTTCTTATATGCAGAAATAGAAATGGTGGTGGGCGAGAAGTGGTGGAAAGAGAAAGAAAGGAAGAAGCCAACAAAAAAATGGAGTAAGTAATGGTATTGCCATCCCTCTGTGTTTTGTAAGCATCTTAAAAATCGGATGGGGTGTTGAATGATTGTACATAGTTTTCTTGGAAGCGCTCCTTTTCTTTCTTTCTCTCACTCACTCACTCACTCTTTCACTCTCTCTGTCTCTCTCTCTCTTCACAGTTTGATTTAGTTGTGTATTGAACAAGTGAAAGTCTTCTTCTTGATAGCTAGTATTTTTTTGAAAGTGAGAAGAAGAAAAAAGTTGAGAGAAAGAGAAAAAAGTGGTGGTGGTGGGTTTTTATTGGTGGTGTTGTTGCTGGTACTGTCTGAGTCTTGGTCTAAGCACCTTCAAACTTCAATAGCATCATGAATTGAGAGTGAGCGGGAAAAAGCCAGGCAAATATGTCAGTCGATAAAATATATAAGAGCCTTTTATGGTAATCGAAGAAAATAAGTGTACTGTACTTCTCGTCTACGACTACATACATTCCTAGATCCTCTCTTCCTCTCTCTCTCACACACAAATACACACTCCTTTCTCTCTCTCTCTCTCTCTAGAATACGTACATACTTGAGTTATATCCTTTTTACAAATATACACACAAACACACACTCACACACATAGAAAAGCAAAATATCAACCTAACCAGTCAGCTCCTTGGAGAAAGCAAGAAAAAGCAAGGCAGGAGAGAGCCAACCCAACTGGCCCAATCCAGGATCGATTTCCTATTTGCTCACTCACTCGCTCTCCATCTGACATCTTGTCCACAATGAGACTCTTTCTCTCTCTCTCTCTCACTCACTCTCTCTGAGTTTCCAAAGACTTTTTCTCCTTATTTTTCTACTTCACTCCAAGAATTGAAGGGAAAGCGAAGAAGAAGAAGAAGAAGAAGAAGAAGAAGAAGAAGAAGAAGAAAAAGAAGAGAAAGTAAAGTAGAAAAAAAAGTAAAGAGAGGTCTTAAAAAATCCAAGCGGGTACCTCATCGTCTCTGCCCCTATTAATATAAAGTCATAAAGCAATGGAAAGGCCTCTCAAGCGAAGGCGTCTCACTCCAGACGGCTACAGACTTTATACATATTTTTTCTTCATCCTTGGTTTTCCTCGTTGCACACACAGAAAAAAAGAATAATAAAACAGGAGATGTTTTTGTCATTTCAATACAGTCAAAACTCTCTTTAAATCTATGTCACCCCATGGAATTTGTATGCACCTGGAAAAGAAACATTCCCTTCAAGTTTCAAGATTCAAGTGCATATATAAGTGCATGTACGTTGTACATTGTACACACACACACACACAGACGCAAACACACTCGCACACATTGGTACAATACAATAAACTTTTAAAACTAAAACAAATAGACAGGCGGAGAAAGTAACAATGAGCCATGTGCTCCCTCCTCCACCTCCATCCCGCAGCTCGAACATACATGAACATTTAAAAAAGAGTTTCAGAAAAAGGGAAATGCTCACGGCTGCCAAGTCTCGCTCCTTTTCTTCGACGATCCTCCGTCTCATTCGCACTGTATATTTTTGTCGTGCTTCCGTATTGACAGCGGTCTGGGGGAAGCAAGTTGTTCTCTGTCTCTATGCAAAGATGGAAAAGGGAAAGAGGAGCTTGGAGTTATAGACAGTGTGTGTGTGTGTGGCTACATGTTGTTCATGATGATGATGACTCTTGAGGAAAAATCAATTTGGATGAGATCAAACTTTCTTTTCAAAGACACGAAAGGAGGAAGGAAGCATTTTGAATGGGAGCCGGGAGGGGAAAAGAGAAGAAGAATTGCGAGGAGCGCCTTTGCATTCATACTTTACATTCATTCAATACGAACGAACGAGCGAATGAACGAGCGGAGGAGAAGTAAAAGCTGAGAAACTCGAGACGTACGTACACACATACACATGCTGACAATTTCTCTATACTTACTTTCGTTTTCGTCGAAGTTGGAGTTGGAGTTGGAGTTGGAGTCGAAGGAAATGAGTTTCTTCGGAGGTAGTTGAGTTCTTCCTTCCATCCAACAAATGTACGAATATCCTTCTTCCTTCACAACAAGCACAATACAGAGAGAGAGAGAGAAAGAGAGAGAGACTGTACACTGGGAAGGAGTTGGAGTCCTATTGCTCCCATCAACAGTTTCATCTTGCTATTATTATCCATGCTGAATGCTAATGTTGACTGGATAATGTTGACACTTTCTCTCCCTTGTCTCTTCTCTTCTCCAAGCCATTTCACTTGACTTACGATTAGGCAACTTCCTCTAGAATCTCTACCCCCTTTATGGCGACGAGGAAGACGATGAGGATCCCCATCAAAAATATATTTCAATGGAAGAACAACAAGAAGATTCTTGTACTTCCTCTCCCTCACCATTCTATTCCATTCCATTCTAATTATATTATATTATAGCAAGTTTTAAAACGAGGCAGAGATAAAGAGCAAAAGGGACTCTCTCTCTCTCTTTTCCTCAAATATCTGCATGGGCCTATACCGATCCCAACATATATTATATTCCACGGTGGCATGTTCCGTACACTGTACAGTGTAACACACTCCAAATTCAAGTTGAACAGAGTTGATGAAATCATGTACAAAAGTTGGACGTTGGGAGTCGAGTTGACATTGAGGTCGTGCTTTTCCTTTCACTTTTGTTGTGGATGAGTTTTTGAGGGAATTCCCTGCATTTGCTGCAGTCTACACACTTTCGTGCGTGTGTGTGTTTGTCATTTGCAGGCTTCTTTCGGACTATTTTCCATTTTCCCCTCTCTCTCTCTCTCTCTCTCTCTCTCTCTCTCTCTGTTTCTCTATTTTCCTTTCTTTCTCTCTATCACTTCGTTTGACAAAAGAATAGATAACAAAGTATACACTTTCTATCTGTATACGTATTTTCCTCATGTTGTTGTGTGTACAAGGGTATAACGGACTTTTTTATACCTTCAAATGTTGTCGTTGTTATTGAGTGAGAGCTGAAGCTGGAATGACATTTTGTCGCTTGGGCATTGATTGCATACATGTGACCGATTGTGTGTCTCTACATATGTGGGGATTCTTGACGAGTGAGAGTGTTGAGAGAGTTTTTTTTCTATATTTAGTTTGCGGAGAGGCAAGAAAAATCTAGAGAGAGAAAGCGAGAGAGAACAAGTTATCGATCAGTATTTGGATTAGTTGGTATAACATGTGTTATATTTCATTAATTCATCGTTTGATATGATATGTTGTGGTTTGGTTGGAGTTGGTGTGTGTGAGTGAGTGTGTGTGTGTTTGAGGAGAGAAAGGAAAGGAACAAGAGGGACTGTAAAAACAACCACACATACTCACACACTCGCTCAGTCACACACGTACAAGCAACGAGAGAGGAGAACGTGGCAAAATAATTTATGGTCCTGAGAATCAACCAATGTACACCACAGCTGCTTATGATGCTTATGAAAGCTCATATCGACCTGATTTCCCCTTCAAAAACCCGCTTGCTCTC
Source organism: Gisinianus flammeolus (assembly GCA_034699125.1). Classification (NCBI taxonomy): domain Eukaryota; kingdom Metazoa; phylum Arthropoda; class Collembola; order Symphypleona; family Katiannidae; genus Gisinianus; species Gisinianus flammeolus. Next base: position 24,551 of record JAIUND010001491.1, on the reverse strand, counting down.
TCACACTTTGATATATACACGAGAGCAGGAGTATATACGTACTCTCACTCGTCCAACTCCCTTTGGTTCTTTTGTGTCCAACTTCCAACTTACAACGTTCTACATCACACGCCACACCTAATTCCTCTGTCTCTTTTACTTTTACTTTTTTTCCCCTCTCATACACAGGGAAACTTCAAATCATTCGCAAGTCATGGAGAGTGGAGAGAGAGAGAAAGAAATAAAGAAAGGGAAAGAAAGAAAGAGAAACGCGGGTAATGTGTCAAAATAAATTTCATTCTTTTACTCTCACTTTTCGCCTTTTTTATCACATTCCAATTCATAACAAATAACTCGTGTGACAGACAGATGTGTAATGGGAACACTCGCCTCAGTCCCCTTTCCCATCTCAAGCCTTTCTTTCTTGAGCTTCCGCACTAAGTTTAAGTTGACTGTTGACTGTTGAGCCATCAATTAATTAAGCAGAGACAGAGAGAGAGAGATAAAATGTATGAATTTTTAAAAGAGAATAATGAAAATGATGAGATGGGGGAAGGGAAGAAGAGGGAGAGAGGAGAAAGTGCCTCCAATTTCACTGTAATGCTTGGAAGAGTTACGACAAGAATAAATGGATGGATGCATATGGGAGTAAAGATTCAGTGAGAAGAAGAATGAAGTAGACTTTGGAGGGAGGGGATGAGAGGGAAAGAGAGAGAGAGAAAGAAAGGGAGAGGAAGGAGACGGAGAAAGTAATGGTGTATTTAGAGCGTGGACAAAGTTGTAACGGTGGCAGGATAAGGGAAAGGATTGAAAAGTCCGTTTAATCCTACGTTAGGTGCTATCGTAGTGTGTATATGTAATTTGACAGACAGCTGCTGCTGCTACTGCTGTTCCTCTTTTTTTTATCTCAAACCTTATGGTGAAGGTGGAAAGTAGGATTATGCTTGAGAAAGCACAAGCATAAAACACGGCCTGCTACATGCCTCGCATAGATAAAAGTGACGGAGTCTACACTCTCTTTCTCTCTCTCTCTCCAGCTACACAAACACACACACATAGTGGAGAAGGACGTAAACGAACCGAGTTGTTGGCTAGAGAGAGATTCGAGGAAACGCGCTTTTCTTCCTCTCTCTTTCTCTCTTTCTCCAGCTTTCTCCCCTTATATATTAAATTGCACTTTCATTACCGAGTTCTCGGCAACACGGTCAATCTGCGGACGTTTTTCCTCTTTTCATTCTACCGTCTTTCACTGTTTCACTGGGTGTGTGGTTCTCCCTCACTACTACTTTCAAACATCTACTTTCACCGTTTCATAGGCTCGCTCCTTGTTGATATGCTATTGCATGTGTAGAGACAGAGAGAGAGAGAGAGAGAAAAGTTGTAGCTGGGAGTTGGTTTGCCAGTGAAAACGTAGGTTTAACCAGTTGACGTAACTGATACAGAGGGAAAGATAGATTGGTCTTTCATAAGACCGACCGACCGACCAAACAAAGAGAATCCTCCGAGTGTGTGTGTGTGTGAAGGAAACTTGTTCGTTCAGGTTCAGTATAGCAATCCAATGAAATCCAGATTAGGTATGGTGCCCAAACAAATGCCATAGAAGGAAAGTCATTAGGTCTATGTGTATGTGTGTGTTTGTATGAGTTGGTCCCGTTAAAAGATATCACATTCTTTTCTACTAATGACCGGGTGACATGCAGAAGACGTCTGCTTTCACGTGTACAAGTAATAAGCGAGAGAAATAGAGAGAGAGAGAGAGAGAGAGAGAGAGAAAGAACGAGAGGTGGAGAAAATACATGGGCTCATATGATCATTTCTCACGTGGATTTTGTATCCCATCAAACAATCACTAATAGTCAAATACGTCATTCGACCACCAGCTCTTTATTATACCTTTCACAGGCCCATTGTAACCTACATAGAGTGAGTGTATGCTTAAATAAATGTTGGAAATTGTTGCATTTCCAACTTTCAACTCTTGCGGTAACCGCAAGAGTAAACTGGAAAAAAAATTGAAAGGAAAAGTGGGAGAAGGAAGGGAAATTTCCTGGTATGACGGAACGTAAGTTAGGTACAATTCCATCCTTTTCTATTAACGAGCTCTCAACTAAAGCAAAATTTCTATTAACGTTACGAAGAAGAAACAAAATCCATAAGTAATGAAAAAAAACTGGAGGAGATGAGAAAAAAGTCTGAGCGGTGAGTTACGACTAGGGAAAGGTGAAGAGAAAGCACATGAGAATGGGAAAAGAAGTTGATGCTGCTGAGGTTGGCTCAAATTGTAAGCATGTAGACATTGGTTTTCGGGGTAATGAATCATTGGATTTGGATAAGTGAGGATTTAGATGTGATGTTGCAGAGGAAAGAGGATGAGGATACAGAATTCTCGATGATGGGGCGAGAGAGAGAGAGAGAGAAAGAGAGAAAAGGAGAGAAAGGGAACGGGAAGGAGAAAGAGCCAAAGAAAAGCACATTTTAAGATTTTACCAAGGTATTCTCTTCCCTTTCCTCTATTTCCTTTCTTTTGGTGTCTCTAATATCAATTCCTTTATAACGGCATGCACTCGCTACCTTTTCTCAGAGCTCCGCTTAAAAAAATAGGAACCAATAGGAATTTCACATGGTAGTTTGAGAAAGAAATATTGGTGACTGAGCTGAGTTGAGTTGAGCACACGGGGGGAAAGTGGAAAGCTCACTTGCGAAAATGGGACATTCACAACTACGTTCTATTTTCACATTTGGTCAATTTCATTTTTCTCGGTCTGTTGGTTCATTCTAACGCGAAAGATTTTCACAGAGGGGTTTTTTTCTCTCTCCTTCTCCACTTTCTCTTTGCTTTCTTTGAAGCATAGCATAAGGACTTTTTCTCTTTCTCTTTCTTTCTCTCACTTCCCTGTATATATGTATATATGTACATACAAAGTTGGTAGTCGGCCCTCCATGTATGTACAGATGGAACATTATTGGAACATATCATTGCATGCCTCACGTCATTCTTCTCGACCAAGTAAAAAAAAGAAGGAGAAGAAAAAACGACCAGCGTTCACCTTTCTCCCAGGCTAACCTATTAAAACATGAGGAAAATGGCTCAATTTCTTCTCTCGTTCGTTCGTTTGCTCGTTCGTTCCTTCATTCTACTTACTCGTACTCGTCACAACTCATGTTATTTCTCCCAGGCTCGCCAGCATACAAATGTACCAACAAAATCTCTCTCTCTCTCTCTCTCTCCCTTTTTTTATTCCTCTCTTTCTCTATGAATTTATAGGTCATGTTCAATTCTCCCGCTCAACTTCAGCAAGAACAATTTACTCGAATCATGTATATTCTTTTGTTTTGTTTATCCCCGAGTACAAAATGTTCGTACATAAGTTCCTGGTGGATTGTTTTTATAGCAGACACACACACAAAGCCATCATAGTCAGACACCACAGGGCTTTACATGGTAGATTGAAGCTTCCAGCTCCGTTTTCTTTTCTCGTTTATCTTTTCCCTTCAATGTGTGTATTTGTGTGTGTGTGTTTGTGTGTGTGGGTGGGTGAATTAATGAAAATGAATGTTATGTATGATTGAGCTATCATTCCCTTAAAAAAATCCTTTCCTTATATTCCATGGTGTAGAGTTGGGAGTTGGTGTATCATTGCTCAATTTGTGTATCATTCCTCAACGAGAGACTGGTAGGAAAGCGAGTTGTTCTCCTTCAGTAATGGATATAGATTATCTCCACTGGGGCTCATCTCATAAAACAAGTGAGAGAGACTGAGAGGGAAAGGAGTGGGAAATCTATGGCTTTCCGCAGTCGCTTCGACTTACTAAAACCAATGGATTTTTCATAGTTGAGGGGGGGAAATTGGCTCAAGGATTTACCGTCACCAAGTCTCACTCTCTCTCTTTCTCGCTCTCTTTCCATTTCTCTCTTATCCAAGCTCAATGCTCAACTTATGTTCCTCCACTCTACAGTCTCCATTCTACAGTCTCCAGTTTACAGTTTACAATGGGAATTCAATCGAGGTTTTTTTAAACATCTATCCAAAATCCGCAACAATAGACTCGCCTTTAACTAGACTTGCGATCATGATCAGAGAGAAAATATAGAAATGGGAACAACATGGTCAATTCTACATCTAAAATAGAGAAGTAATAAAAGGACGGAGAAGTAGACGAATTTAAGAAAAGGAAGAAGGAGAGAAAGTTAAAAGGAGGAAATAACTCAGCGTCTTTTACTTACACTTAAGTTTCACTGTCATTTCTAGGGTTATTCTCCTATACACTGCATAATGAACGAATCCGAATCCGAATACGAATACAAATGTCATAGCCATCGTCATTGCCTTAGCAATTTCCATCGCAATAGTAATAGTAATGCAATGAGATTCCAATGGCATAATCCAAGTCCTCCCATTTCCAATGGAATCCAAACCACATCGATTTCCTATCGAAATGTTCTTCGAATACCCTAAGAAAACCATGCGAGAGCGACAAATTTCAAATTCCAAAATGAAATCCACTTAAGGTTTACCCACCCACATGGACTCAATATATATATACTCAATACACACAAACACGCACACACACGCTAGTTCTAGTTCTGACTCTGATCCGGATCCTGATCCTGTTCATAGAACGTAACGTAAAACTAAAGCCAGGACGAGAGAAAACTGGACCATCTTCAGTAGAAAAGGAAAGTATGGAGGATGGAGAATGTGGACGGGAATGAGACAAAATGTTGACAACAATGACGTCGTTCCCACTCTCAAGCACCAACTTATTGTTGATTCAAAATGAAGTCGAGTGAAACGGTAAAAGAGAAAATTAAATTGACATTAGAGTATTTGGAATATCATAGAGAATTCTTGAGGGAAACTTCCATTCTCTCTCATTACACTCGGATGCTCTTCACATTTTACATGCCCACAGCTATACAAGCTCCAGCTGCTCTCCTCAAAACTTCCACTACAAATACAGAATGAATTTCTATATATGCTCGATTTCTCTCGGGGTAAATACTCATCACAATAATAATCCACTTTCTCTCTCTCTCTCTCAATCTTTTTCAAGTCAAATTCAACTGCTGTTTAGTTGAGTCTTGAGACTCTCATCAAGTACAAATAAACCAATTGATACTTTTCTGAGTCGTTTATTGTTTATTGTGTACACAATTGAGACATGCTCGAGTCCGAAATGGGTAATGACGATTCACTTTCTCTCGATAGCAGTCAATCCTCTTAATTACCCACTTTCCGTTTTATTTATTGTTTGCATGAGTCTTCCTCGTAAATGTGGAAATGCGTAAATCTACAGCAAGCAGGGAGCTGCTTCATTCCATTTTTTTTCTTGTGCATAATGCAATTCAATGACCATCTTGTTCTGTTGTGCAATTATGTATATATAAATGTGACCAATATTTGAGTTCAGTGGAGCAGTAGACCAATAAAATGTGTTGACTAAGCATGGAGATGGAAATTAAAAATTCAAACCACTCTCTTTTTAGCTGGAATAAAGATATGAAAGGGAGAAGAAGTGGAGTGAGCCATGACATGAGAAAACGTTTGCCGTTTGCAATTTGTAGAGTTTGCAATTAGTTATGGAGCTGAGTTGAGTTGAGCTGAAGACTGAAGAGGAAGAGGAGAAAGAGAAAAAGAAGGAGGTTGAAGGGATTATGTAAAATCAAATTGTGGATGCTGAAGCTTTTTTGATAAAGGTTATGCGAGAAGGACTATTGTAGCGTATCGATTCCGTGACGTAGTTATTTAAACCACGTCGAACATGAGACTTTCCTCCACTTACAAATCCTCTCACTTTACCAATAATTTCGTGCTCGAGAAAGAGAAAGTTGTGCTCGTACTGCCTTTCTTATGCTAACGAAAGAGAAAAGGAGAGAGAGAGAGAGAGAGAAAAAGTGAGAGTCTATTGGACAATGGATTCACTTCCTCAAGTCAACTATGCATTGCACTTCTTTAACTCTCTCACTTTGCTTTAGACTAAAGAGGGAAATGGCAAAGGCCAAGAGGAGAAAATCAACTGGCGCGTTTTTCTTACTCTTACTCGTCTTTATCAAGTTGCTTGCCTTTTCCCTTTTCCCTTTTCCCCACTTGATCGTGAGGAGAGTTAACGGGAAGCGGAAGGCGTAAGGAAAAAGTCAAGTTTTTCCTTCTTTTTCTTTTCCCTTCTCTCTCTCTCGCTCTGAGTCGCATTCTTTTGCATTGTACATAACTTGGGTTTGGGTTAGAAGAAGGCTTTCTCTCATTCTTCTTCTTGGTTTGGGTTCAACTTCTAAATTATTTCTTGAATTCAAAAGTGAGAGGTTGTTCCGATATCTCTTTTACAATATACCCCAGCATAGACTACTTAATTATCAAATCTTGCTTGCTTGCTCTCAACCATTATATGTACATGGAGAGGGAAGGCGCGTTATTATTATTATACTTTCTCCTTCCGAATAACTTTCTCCCACTTTTTTCTCTCTCGTCTCTCTCTCTCTTTCATTCTCACTCTCTCCCTCTCTTGATCTACTTAGTTTTTTCATTTTTCATTCCCCCTCAAGACATAATCTGGAGAGAAAGAAGAAAGGAGAGGAAGAGAAATGGAGAGTGAACAATTAAAAGCAATTTAGTTTTGCATGTTTATTTCCATCAACATGTGAAACATTTCACTTGCCTCTGTTTAGCCCATGACTTGACTTGACTCGACTCGACACTCTCTCCTCCTCCCGTCAACTTTTCGTAATTAAAACTATAATAATAATGGTAGTAAAAGGATTATTACCATGATCATACTCGTTTCCGTTCATTGCTTCCTTTTTTTTAAATGTATTTCCCGAATGCCCTTTGAAAGTGAAGCGGAAGAGAAGAAAACAAGGGGAAGAGAAAATGAATTTTATTTATTTTGTTTGGAGATTCCATTACCAGCGGCGGCCGATGCAGACAAACTGCACAAGTTCCCCAGTTTCTGTGTATTGTGCTGGGCTGGGCTGGGCTGGGCTGGGCTGTGTAGGATAGAAAGGAGTAATAAAATGCAAAATTCCTAACCTTTCTTTTGAAGTTTAAAATTAGCGTAGGTCGGCGAGGAGCAGATGTGCTGTGTGCAGGCACTTTAAATTTAAATACCTTTACTTGTGACGTTTTACTTTTACTCATCTGACTCTTTTGTGTTTATTCATAATAAATTTTCCTTGATGATTATGAGATGAAATGAGTCTGAAATGATGGATGAATAAAAGAGTGAGTTTTTTTTTGTGTGTCTAACTAAAATGTGTTCGCCTTTCATATTTCCTTTGTGCTCTGGATGTAACTGTAAACTGAACGCTGTAGAAAATTCAATGAGGAGACAAGGGAAAGGGAAAGCAACTGAAAGCTGTAACATTTAATTTCCTTTGATCCATTGAAAAGCATTCGAGAACGAATAGGAATAGAAAGGAAAGCAGGAGCAGGAGCAGAAACAGAATGGAACAGTAAAAAACAAATCTTGAACTTGGAACGTGGAACGTGGAAAACGATAGGGATTCTATCGTTCAATATTATCTTATCCATATGTTGAATGTTGGATGTATACAGATATTATTGGAAAGAGTCTCGTCCTCCATATGACTTTTATATTTGTCAAACCGTATGACTTGCAAGCTCATTAGATTTTATTCTTTTGATTGAACCATGGGAAATGGCAAGATGACAAGTCAAGTCAGGAGTTTATGAGGCATATAAAAAGAAAAGGAAGGCAAATGTTTATTATGGTCAATTAAATTTATGCATTGAGAACTCCGCCCTGGTAAACCATCACTTCACTTGAAATCACTCTCCAACTCTCTCTCCCTCTTTCCCACTCTCTCTCTCCCTCTCTTTTTCTCTCTCCTATGACTTCCTTCACAATTGTTTCAACTTAATGCTTATTTTTATGCGTGTACTCATCTCTTTAACATCTCCACTTTCCCCCCATTTTTTTTCTTCTTTTCTCTCTCTCATTCTCTCTCTCTCTCTCTGTTTCTATTTCTATTTCTGTTGCTGTATCTTCCTTTCTTTCTTTCTTTCTTTCTTCTCTTCATTTTGGTACATCATTTCTCTGAGGGGAAGTGAAACCTTTTTTCATGAGAGAACACAACAAAACAATACTCGAGCATCCGACAATAATACTTTTATAAGGTACTTGACTCTGGAACATTATGGTGACCCATATGCACAGTCCATATATGACCTCCAAGGCCCAACTTCCCCAACTCCAATGTTCTAAATTAAGTGTAGTGTAGGAATTTCCTAATGTAAACACACTCGTCCCCCTCTCACTGTATAAAACGTGTGTAAACACTCGAGACGAACAACATGGCTGAGAAATGTGTGTGTGTGTTTGTGTGGGTTTGAGTGTGTACTCGTAATATTTTGAATGCAAGGGGAATCACAAGTACGATATAATAGTTAACGATGATAGTTTGCAATTACTGCCGAGTATTATAACTGTGGAGCGATATAAAGATGGGAATCCTGTTTGTCTGTCTCTCTCGTATTTTCAGTTTTATTTTTGAACCGGATTTTTCTTTCTTTTTTTTTCTTTTTCCCGTCCGTGGGTTCGGCTTGGATGGAGAATAAAATAAATAGGTATTTTAGCTTAAGTGAAGCTTATATTATGAAGCTTTTTATGGAGCCCACACTAATAGCAAAAAAACGGTGTGTATGTGTGTGGAAAAGGGAAAAGAAAGAAAGTTGAGATGATGATGGGAGGGAGGGGGAAAAGAAAAGAGAGGGAGAGAGAGAGAGAGAGCAGAGAGAGAAATTGAAAAAGAAAGGGAAAGCGAGAGTTACCTGGTGTTAGCCTGTTAGTATTATGTGGATGGTTCGAACGTGTGCGTATATTCCAGTGTGTGACTCCATCATGTTTATATTCCTATGCTTGTGAGTATTGGAGGAGTTTTGAGGTTTTTGAGTGTCTACACACATAAATTTATGGAACTGCCGATGAGAGCCAGAACAAGAGCGAGGGAAATAGAAAGACAGAGAGAGAGAGAGCCAGAACAAGTAAAGGAAGAAGAAGAAGAAGAAGAAGAGGGAGTCAAAGCTAAAACTCGTGCCAGAGAAGTTTCTTTATACAGGTTTTGTTTCTTCCAGAGGTTTTGTATGTTCTCTGTGTGTCTGTGTCTGTGTGTGTGTGTGTACAGATATGGGAGTACGGGTGATTCTTTTCTAGTGAAAGTGGGTAAAGAGTTTTTGTGGACTGGCTACGCAATAACTATGAAGGTAGTGAGAGTAATGTTCCCTCTCCCTTCTACCTTCTTTTACGAGCAACTACTTTTTAGCCAAAAAACCCAAATGACTCTTTCTGCATCATTTCCACGCTGACGGGTGTCATTAAAGGAAAATTGGGACGGTTAACTCAATTCCTCACACACAACACACATAGACACAGCACCAACATCTCTTGTGACTCCACGAATCTACACTACACACAGAGTACGCACACGAAGAAAGTCTCTCTCTTTCTCTCACTCACACATTATCCTACAAAAATGTATGGACAGTATCCATCCATACACATCAATTGGAATCAACATCTATGTGCATACTCTGTTTCCCTATTAGCTTCTTGGAATCCCACAATTCCCCAAGTAACTCCATAAACTTTCCCCGTCTATTTCATTTAGTTCCATCGACTTTCTCTTTCCCTTTTCACAAATGGAGTACATACAAATACGGATAGAAAACGTGCGTAGACAAAACTAAACCATCTCCGGATAAAAAAAAATCCTCATTTGTAATTATATTTTAGTCTATCTATGGGCTACAAAAAAAATTGGGGACCATGTCAAATGAAATTATGTAGATTTCCAGATTTCCATGGTGAAGAGAAAACTGAATTGTTGAGATGTGGGATTGTGTATTCAATTAAAAGTATATGTATATGCGGGGGTTATGAAATGGTATGAAATAATAATAACAATAAATAAAATCTCATTTTGGGCTTCCTCGAGTATAATTGGTCCACGTAGACATGGGATTGAGGATAGTTTATTATTTCCAAATGGCTATGTCAGACAACGTTTCGGTTGATAACTTGCTCCAGTAGAAGAGAAATAGAAAAAGAAAGCGTGGATGGATGCTCGAGGTTTCTTTTTGGTTAGAGCTGGAGCTTGGAAAATGCTCTATCCACCATATACAGAATTTCTGTTGAATGTTGAAGGGGAAAAATGTTCTTTGCTTGATAATTATTTTAGCTGGAAGACTAGAGAGAGGAGAGAGAACAGAGAACGAGAAAAGACAACGGTAAACTGTGGATGTATTTATGAACTTTCTCTACTTATCTTCCCTTACCTACAGTCTACAGTCTCCTTTCTACAGATAGAGATAAAGTTCAAGAGTGTAACGATAATAATAATCTGTGGGCTCTTCACTTATGTAAAACATGATAACGGTTGTAAATTAAAAACTACAATCGAGTGAAAGTGCCTCCTGGCTTTTGACGCTCATCTGTATCTTTATTTGCTCTCCCTAAAACTCCCCCCTCTGTTTTGAGCTAAATTTCCCATAGAAATAACATTGAAGAAATTTCATCCATACACGTATAGAAAATGTAGTTAAATTTCCACAATTGACACGGTGCTATGAATCAAAAAGCTTAGAGGCATTCAAGATCTCCATCTTTTCTCTCTCTTGATTTAAGTGGATTTATTCAAACATTTCCATCCCATAGATTTCTAATTTGTTCAAGTCAACCATTTCATTCTCTTCTCTCTTTCACTTCAAAAAGCACTCATTCATTTTATGATATTTCCATTTTAGATTCAAAACCCAAATCAGTTCATTCCCCGATTACATTTTAATTTTTTTTTTTTACATTTCACAAAATATGGTAGGAATTTAATATTTTCCGCTCAGAATGAAAACTAAATACTGTATTCGCAGGTACAAATAATAAATGTACCGTATGTATTAAATTATTCTCACTCTCTTTCTCTCTCTCATCACTTTTTTTTGATAACTCAAATCATCATTTTATTTATTATTGAATACAATTCTGGAGGAGATTTTTTCATAAAGAAAAGTGTGGGTTGAGTTATTTTGAATTTTGAATCAAAGCAAAATATGATTTTAATTTAAAAATTAGTGTGAAAGGAAATGTTGTTGTGATATGATTAAGGAAAGGAGAGAAATGTTGTAAATTGTATAAAAAATAGTGACGGTGTAGGTGCATGGAAACTGTATAAGGGAAAAACTACAGTCGACGTAGACATAAAATATGGTGGGTAGAGAAGGAGAGAAGATGAATGTTTTTTATTCGAAAAGGGACGAAAATAAATAGGAAGTTGGCTGGAGACAGGTACCTAAAGTCAACAGAATGAGGACGGCGACAGACAAAGTTTTTTCTTAGAGGAAAAAGGGAGAGAGAGAGAGAGAGGGAAAGAAAGTCCGTTGCTTGGAAAAGTATGTGTTCAAGGAAAAGTCCAAAGAAAAAAAAAAGGAAATGAAATAAAATAAAATAAAAAAAAGTAGGAAGGAAAAGAGAGAGGGAGAGAGAGTTTGGGAAGATGAGATAGGAGTTTTGGTGCTGGTTATGTTGTTGGGACAATGAGGCCATTATGGTAGCGTAACTGGTGTCTTTAACAGGAGGAGAAATGCCATAATTTCACCGCACAATTGGAACAAACATGTCGAGACGGAAACATACATGGAATTTAAACGAGATATTTAGTAAAGACAACTTTTTAGGGATGAGCTACGGGACGGTAGGGCAAATCACAGTACATAGTCGACAGAGAGGAAGGGAGAGAGAGAGAGAGCAAGTTGGAGCTCAGAGTCCTATGACTTTTACTATACCCACAATAAACCTCTGGGTATATGTACGATATATGTTTACTGTGTATCGGTATGCTCACATATTCTCTGCCTGTCCTCCTTATACTTTTTGAATTTACTAGGAAATCCAGACTTGTACATACTCCTATCTTTATATCCGTATATCGTAGGTACATATAACTCTGACTCTGTTCTGGGTAGACGAATCAAAAAATGAGATTTCTGTAGGTTCGACGAGGAGGCCTAGACATTTCATTGTTTTTGATATTCTGGGTAGGTAACCATGTTTATAAAATGCCGAAATATTTTTATTATGTAGACAGATAGTTATCAAAGAAACATTCTTTAGTTCTCTCATGTCTATACCTATGGAAAATATTCATTCAGATTGGACCAACCGTTTTCCCTTTTTTTTTTTTGTTTGTTTGTTTGTTTCACTAACTCTCTTTTTTTCACTCCGTCCTTTCTCTCTCTCTCTTTGCTGTCCAATTCTTCTTTCAGTATATATAGGTATATCTTATATAAGTCTGTATGTCTGTAAAGTATGTCTATACGTATATGTTTTTTGTTAGTTGAAGCAAGGAAGAAAAGGAAATTGACTTTCGCTTTAGCAAACCAAACCAATACATCAAACAACAGAGAAAACAATTTTCCACTCACTCTTGCTTATTCGTCTCCTAGTTTTCCCTCCTGCCTCCGTCTTTATCTCCTACCTTAAGTCAAATCGTCATAGTTTTTTTCCCTTGTTCCTTTTCTTTCCCTTATCTCGCTCCCTGTCTATTTTTTTTACACTATACATTCTCTATCTCTACATCCAAAGCTATGTCTGTACGCGCTTTAAACTACATGTACATACATCTGTAGTCATTTGTCTTTCTCTCTCAAATATGTATACACAAACTTAAACACACAGAAATACTTGTGTAAGAGCTTTATTTCCGCAAAGTCCACATCTTGCTCTTGCTATATCTCCTTTTCCTCTCTGTTTTTCTTCCTTATATACGTTTTTTTCCTCTCCAAATTCCTACAATTGCCGAGTTGGATTTGGACTGCTTGTCTTTTTGTTCTTTTTTCTTTAAAAAAAGTGAAGTCTTTTTATTTACAAAAAATAACAAAACGTAAGAATTTGGTCATAAAGTCGGCATATATCTGTATGTACATGGGGAAAGTGTATCATTTGAGTATGTGTAATATGCGGGATTATGTGAGTGCAGGAAATCAAAGTACAGATTTGGAATGAGAGGAGAAATAGTAGAGAGAGAGAGAAAGAGAGAAAAAGATGAGTTAGAGGAAGAAGGCTGTTGGTGGTAGGAGAGAGAGAGAGCACGTCAGAAAGTAATTCCTCTGTTTTGATATAGAGAAAAGACTGTGTGTGTGGGCTCACTAGGGAGTCATATGTATCACAAGTTGTCATTGAGACCGTTCTGTGGCCTTCTCAGAAAAAAAAGAGAAAACGGGACTTTAGGGAGGAAACTACGGGATACGTCAGTCCGCTCCAGTCGTGCATTGAATTCCCAATGGGTCCTTGTGTGTGTGTCTGTGTGTGTAAAGTGTGTATACATATACATATACACAATGTGAGCTACACACGAGAACTAAAAACGGCCCCAGACTCGAATCCTATTCAGCAAACTCCAAAGCTCATCACCTACCTTTCATCTATAACCACATATTAATTCTAATCCCTCTCCAAAGGATTCTCCTTACCTTCTCGAGACGAAGCAGAGAAAGTACAGATACAGATAGAAACTTGTATTTTTCTATCATACGTATATATCCAGATATATGATGCATTTAAAATCTTACACATCGCATCGTCTTTATACTTTTGTTTCTATTTTCTTTTCATTTTTTTTCTCCGCATCCACATTCACATCCCCCCCAACGCAACTTTGCTGTGTATGCTCAGCTGGTACTTTTGTCTTTATGTATACAAAGGGAAAGGAGAGACGGCTGAGAGAGATATAGAAATTGTATACAGAGAGAGAGAGAGAGAGAGAGAGAGAGAGACAAAGACAAAGACGTTTTTCTGGGGAACAAATCGAAGTCAAACAGTCGACATTGTATACACAAGGATTAACGATATATTGTATTATTATGGCTATAGAATGTTTTCTTCAGGATTATATACGAATACTCTGGTTTATCTGTAGTACCGACAAGTTATTCTCTAGTTGTTTGTCCTTTTTATTTCATTTCCTAATCACATTGTCCTTTTCCCTCATGATCCGCATAATCAATCTAAACAATAACAGTATTTTTACTTGAGTCTTGCGTATGGAATCCTCAATCCGATTTAATGGTACATGTGATTTTTAATTTTATTGTATTCTATTTCATTTTCCATTGCAGATTCAGTTGTTTAGTGCAGACATGGAATTCTTGGGAAATTGTTTCTGGTGAGTGCAATTTGTTTTCATTATGTATTATACATTTGAACGTGTGTGGTATGGATAGTTTGTACAGTTTACATGTCTCAAAATTTGTGTGTGGAAAAGATAGCGAGTTATGGGAAGGGGAATATCCGAATTCGAATCGAGAGAGAAAGAGAGAGAGAGAGAGAAAGAGGAAACGAGATTTGGTTTTCTATTGTACAGGAAAACAAGGGAGATTGAACGCGTGTTGAAAATGCATCTTTGAATTGGGGTGTCGAAAAAATGAGAAAAGGCTGTGTCGGTCCGTTAGCTCGAGCACATGCGATGTGGAGCTTTCAAAGTAATATTATTTGTACAGGAAAATGTTTACGTTTCAAAGGTATATATGATGAGCGTGTATTGAGTGAGTTCATGTGTTTCAAAAAGATGAGGAAACAGGGCTGGGATGAGTGGGAAAGTGGGGGGAAAGTAGCTATTAGAGCAAACGGAGGGAAAAAAGCTTTCAAGAGAGATGAAGATGAGAAGAACAGCCGAATAAGCTCGGGCACGAGGGAACATTTTTTTATGTTCCCTAGAAAACAAATTTATTTACCTTATTTCACAATGATTTTACCCATAAAATTACATTTTAAAACACTATAGCAAGAGGAAATTAATTAACTGTTTTGAAATTCCTAGGGAATAGTTGTGCCAACTTTATTCGGAATTTTTTGGATTCGAAACAAATGAGTATATGTACCTGTATATAGTTTTTTTTTGTTTTTACTGGGATTCATTATTATGAAATCTACATAAAGATTTAGGATCAGAAAGAGGATTCGCCTTCAATCATTTGCATAAAAATGGCTGGTTAGACTAGGAGATGTCAAAAATAAAATAATAATAATCCGGATTGTCTTCCGAGAAATCAAGTTGGGGAGTTCCCGGGTGAGTTTCCCCACTGGATGGAAAATGGAAACGTAGTTTATTCACATGAAATTGCGAAAGCATTTTTTTCTTCTTCTTTTTTTCTGTCTGTGTTCACGACGCTTTCTTTTATCTACTTTTGTTTTCCCTGGTGAGTTGATGTGGTGCAGTCTCTCATAAAAAATTACATGTGTCCTATCTAATTCTGAACGGGTCCCCGTCACATCCCTTTTAACTCCAAACCCAAAAACCAAACTCAACCAAAAACACACGCACTCCTCTTATCTCCGTCCATACAGATACATATACTCAACCGTCACCTTTCAACCTCGACATAACTTTTATATATGCACTCCAACAACCCACACACACACACACTTTTCAAACACATTGGATAAAATGTTTTACCTCATTGCAGTAGTACATTGCATTGCATTGCATTTCATTTCATTAAATTGGGCTTCTACATAACCTCACTATTAATTCCGACTCCTGTTCTCAAATGGCTCTACATCGTCCTAATGACTCTCAACTACAACATATAAAACGAAATATCCCCGTCCTAAATCTTACATCCTTGTAGACGTTGATGTTCGTTTCGTGTATGTTCAATGCACTTTATTCTGGACAAAAAAACAGGTCACAGTTAAGGGATTTTACATTCACATTGTGCAACAAATGATTTTTAGAACAGTTGGCGTTTGGAATTGAAGGTTTATTTTTCAGGTGGGTTGAAGCATGGTCATTGTGTGTGTGAAATCACATGGTATTTATGGCTCCTCTTTATACACACTCTGTCAATTCCACAAAGGCATTTCATTCCATTCATTTTCCAGCACACAAAAAAAGAGGAAGCCTCTCCTCTGCTCTTTTCTTCAGGCTTTCCTTTGCTTGCATACACTCAAATTCCCAGTGTGTACTGTGTATACGCTTTGAAATAAACGGATGATCACCATTTTCATTTCGGATGGCCACTCTGTTTGCGTTTGGGAAGTTTAGTTGCTCTATGGCAACATTGTTTTGTGTGTGTGTGTGTGTGTGTGTGTGTGTGTGTGTGTGTGTGATAGTTTGTGTGTGTGTGTGTGTGATAGTTTGTGTGGGTGGGCTTTTAATAAAGTGATTGCAAATGGAAGGGAATGACAGTAGTATTGCATATTAGAGTGAGAGTGCGAGGGTCTGGCTTGACGAGCTATATGACCGTGACAATGTCGATGACTCTATAGGAATTTCCTTTGGTACTTTTACTTTTTTGACAGTAGACAAGAGAGAGAGAGAGAAAACAGTGGAGACCGTTAAATCTTTTTGTACGTGTACACGGACATTTGTTCTCTGGGTTCCGATTTGTTCAATCATAGTCAAAATCATCATACAGGAGCGCGAGGCGAGAGAGAGAGAGAGAGAGAGTAAAAGTTTTTTTTCTTTCCCTCTCATTCCCTTTTGTCTCCGCTCACATTGTTATGGTGTAGTGTACGAGAGATTTTTTATGTTCTCTCCCCTGTATTTGTACGTAATGTGTAATACGTAATGTGTGTGTGTCTGTGTCTGTGTGTGTGTTTGGGGGAAGAGTGTGAGTGTGAGTGTGTGTGTACATAATATGGAGTGAAAGCTTATTGGTAGTACGGTGTGGTTTCAATAATATTTTATGTGACTCGTGGGCTTCATTCAGTAATGAAATCAAGTCCCTTCGAGGCATTAAATCTAATCATTTAATGTTGTCTTGACACACACTCAAAGATTGCCAGGGCACACACACAGACACACACACTCGCACAAACACAAACACACATACGTATGTACATACACAGACATTCATTTCATACCTAGAGAACGTTGTTATTGTCTGCCCGTCGAGATAGCATTGCCTCGCCCGTTTCCTCACTTTCTCTCTCGCTCTCTTGTTTCTTGTTCGCTCTTCTCACTGCCCGCTTTTCCCCATTTCTCTTTCCATAACCCAAACGGGTTTCATGTCTAGTCATGCCCTAGTCCTAGCCTTCATGTCTGCTTTTTCCTTTCCCTCCTTTCTCTTTCCCCTTTCTCTTCTAACCCGCTCACAATACAAACTTTTTTTTATGCAACTCCAACTCGGAGTACAAATAGCGTTATAAAGAAAATTTACATGTATATATACAGTTTATTTGTAGTTCACACGAACAGAGAACAATCCTAAAAACAGGAGAATAAGAGAGAGCGAACGAGAGAAAGAGAAAAAGCATCTATTGTAAAAAGTGGAGGTAACTCCCGCCCAAAAACTTGGAACTTTATGTATGTGAGTGAAAAAGAAGAGAGAGAGGATGAGGAAACGTGAAATAAAAACTCCAGCTGAAACTCTTACATTCCGTCTCTGATACGGATACCTTGTATCGATCTCATCTCTATCTCAATCCGCTGATTTCTCTTCGCCAACTTATCTCTCTCGTCTCCGTTTTTTCCTCCTGTCAGTTCTACATAGCTTCCATTCTTTCATGTACACTCACACACACACACGGCAACTTCTTTTTTTTATCTTCTTCTACTACTTGCTCGTCTTTTCCTACTTTTTCTTCTTCCTCTACTTCTTCGTCTTCTTCATTTTGCTCTTCCTTGCTCATACGCGTGGTAGTTTTTTTTTTGTTCTTTGAGTTCTAGTAGTATCGTATGTAGTAGTTGCATTTCTCCCTTGTTGCCCCCCTTGGCCTCAACTCCTTATCTGTACTTCATCCCAATCAAACTATCCCTCAACAATGTCAAATATAAATCCATACTTGCAAATCCTATTGAGACTATCGCAGTTCCTTTATTTACGATTACGATTAGTCAGTCAACCTTTATTCCAGAATTTATTCATGAGAGCCCAAAAAGGAGAGAGAGAAAGAGAAAGAGAAAGAAGTGAGGGAGGAAGAAAAATGGAAGAGTATGAGAGAAAAGGAAACCTTATAGAATTTTTTATGAGTGGCTACAACTATATATACAACTACAGTCAGAAGAGAGAAAAGGAATACTCGTGAGCCTCAGTGATGCCTGATAGTTGCCTTTTCTCAATCCCAGGTCATGTATTTAGTCCGTGTATAGAAAGGGAAAGAAGAAAAGTCAAGAGAAAGTACAACACGCATGGATGTATGGTATGGAAAAATATTAAATGTATTCATATTTGAGAAAAAAACATTAGCTTATCTATAGTTTTCCCCTCTCTTTCTCTGGAGAAGTTACTTGAGCTTGAGTTTGGAGCTGGTTGAAGGCTCCAAGAACGAATCATGCAAGAATAAAAAAAATTCCCTTGCATTGAGGATAAAGAGATTTTCTCTTGGAGCAAGCAATAGCAATAGGTAGAGAATAGAGATAGAAAGAGAGAGAGAGAGAGTTGGAAAAAAGGGTCAACGCTAAGAGTTGAGAGAACGAGAGAGAGAGAGAGCGGGAAGAAACCGAGAGCCAAGAGGGACTCATCGTCTAGTTGGTTTCCTTGTACTTTTCTTTGGTTGTACAGAGAGTCAGGAGGTCAGATGACAAAATTCTTTCCAAGACAAATCTATTTTGTCAAGAGTGAAATCCCTCGATAGAAAACTTCCCTTTTCTCTGTTCTTTTTGCCTTGCCTACACATAGAGAATAGAGACAGAGAGAGAGCGAGAGAGAGAGCGAGTTACCAAGTTGTGCTTACGTATGGCTGTCTAACCTTTTTGTCTATGTAATGGGAGATGGCACGTTGGAAATTACATTGTTGGAATGAGACTATTGGGAAACCTTTACATCATCCATGTTTCTCTGACTACCATGAGCATGACAGAACACTCAAAGACACACATAGGAGAGAGAGAGAGAGAAAGAGAGAGAGAGACATACAGAGAGGCAGACTTTGGACTTCCCGATAACGGGAAAATTCTTTGAGTGTAGCTTAGCTGTTCCGTTATGTTATAGTCAGAGACAGCGAAAGAAGACACAAGATAAAAGAGCAAAAGAGTGAGTGGGAAATGAGGAGTGGCTATTTAATTCTAAAAACCAACATCATTACTCTCATTTATTGCCGAGTGTCTCCTCCTCATTGGTCAATCTCAATTGAGATTTATGAGCCGCTTTGGTAATAATAAACAAATAAATATTACCCAATACAATGACAATTTAAGTATTAATTATGTTGACTTTGTCCTTCCCAAAAAGTAGTTTACTCCCCCCTTTTTAATACGTAATTCATTCTCTATATAATTTATGTCCGAGTCGGGAAGCAAGTGAAACAAAATTCAAATCCAATACAACTATGTGTGCACAGTGCACATAAATGATTGCCATTTGCCTTTTGTACTGTTTAATTCCATATAATTATTATAATACAAACCTATTCAAATAGAGTAAACTCGAGTGAGTTGATTTCACCTGATTACGGGAAAATTAGACTCCAAGTCTAAATATATCAGTTTTTCATATTTTCTGGAACACGAACAACTTGGAAGGTTCATATTGTAGGTATATATTCATTTATATATCTATCGTGTGGTGTGATATGACGCGTTTGGTTTCAGAATTTGTTGCCTCTAATCTAACGATAAAAACATGTCGAGAATCAAAGAAAAAAATCCTATGACAAAGTAAAAACCTCACATTAATTAAATTAGCTAATTAGGAGAGTCGCGTGTTAACTTGTTTCGTATGTGTGTGTGTGTGTATTGTGTATGTTGTCGTTGATTTAAAATTTGACATGTTCTGGGGAATTATACATACATGTGTGTGTATGTGCATATGTGGTCTACAATTATATGGTAGAGCTACAGTTCATAGGATGAAATACGGAGCAGGGGAAGAACATTGAAAGAGGAATGAGATTAGACAGCCCACCAGTGAAATTCCGAGATTTAAAACTAACCCGTAAAACGAGTGAATTGGAGCTGAGTTGAGTCAGAGTAAACGCAGTAAATACCATATATATATGAAAACGATATTTTGGAATCCTTTAAGATGTAAATGTAAATGACAAGGAATGGAAATGAAAACGAGGGAGAGAGAATGAGAATGAGAGACTTTTCATTCCACAACACCGCCATCATTTATTTCTAATGAGGAATTTGATCGCGCGGTTTCCCTTCTCATGAAATTAAATTCATTTCACTAGGTCCTTTCAAACCGTCTACTCTTACCTTTTACTCTTTTATCATTAGCTTTATGGTCTGCCCCCCACTCTCTCTCTCTCTCTGTGTCTCTCTCTTTGTCTCTCTCTGTCTCTGTCCTTATTCCATTTGCGATAAATGTGCAGTTTGCATACAGACACACGATGACAGCGTAAATCCCACCGTTTTGGCACAGGTGTTTCATCTAATAGCATTAAAGATAGAGAAAGGGACTTACTGATAGTCGTATACGTATTCGTAGTCTAGGAATTCCCGAGAAAAAATTGAGACGGATATGCTTTGGCTTTGGCTTTTACGTACGTACGTTGGAGTTCCATGGGACAAAATTCCCTGCCGATTATTATTACTATCACTATCACTATCACTATTACAGTTCTACATAATATCCACATTTGATTGTAATTGTGAGCCCCGAAGCTTCTTCTCAACTTGCACATGTCTATGTATATCAGCATCCGCATGTGTGTAATCAGTATGAGACTTTGCATGTCACCAATCATTTAGTAATTCGTAATTCTAATACTCTGAGCATGCTCAACTCGGGGATTTATCTCGTATGTGATATCATGACAGTATACTTAAATACATGGAAATTATCCTCTCTCTACTCTCTATACGTCTTCATATATGGAATCTGGAATCATCTAGAGAGAAAAAACTGACATAAATAAATAAATAACTTTAGCGTATTATCCTTTTTGTCATCTAACTACAGATATATAATATACGATATATATATACATGGATTATGGATTTTGGATTTTGTGTGCATAATCCTGTCCCTTTCCATCATTCCCATCGCCCCCATTAATATGCATGTATGCCATTAAAGTGTAAAGATTCCTTGTACGAACAAAATTTTTCGTGATGACTTTTAGAGTCACAGTCATGAATTTGGACTTGTAAACTGTAAAGTGCAAACCTCCTTTATTACGTGCAGTTCATTTAGGTTTTTTTTTCGGCTATGGGCATGGTGTAATTTATAATGGAAATGGAAATACTGGGGCGTACATGGAATTACTCCAAGCTCAAGCTTTCTCTATGATATTCCATTCCATGTACATTTATATATATCGTCGGCTAAGTTCCATAACCCTGTATTATCATTTGGCCCCAGAAGGCGAATGTGCGTGCGCGTTCAAATATGCTAACGTGCAGTATGCGCCTTCCGGGGTCAAATGATAATACAGGGTTATGGAACTTAGACGGCGATATACATATATAAAACCTTTGTATTTTCCATATGTTTATTCAGTTTATTTATATATTACTTGCACACAGCTTTCACGAATTCTAGCCGGATTTAAGGACGAATCAGCAGGAGGAAGTCAAACTCCACGTTCAATACCAATTGAAAAGGATGAAGTCCAACTCGACATGGACATCGTAAAAGTTCGAAATCCTCCTACAAATTTCAATTTGCACCGCACAATGTCTGCGGATGTGAAAATTTTTCGGTTGACAAACTCAGAGATTACTAAAAGAACCACAACAACAAGCAGGACAAGCAACCACAACCACAACAACTACAACAATTTAAATGTGATTAACCCATTGCACTTGGTTTCTTTAATAATACTTAATAATAATAATTCTAATAATAATAATAATAACCCGCAGGGTTTTTGGAATTATCCATATATTTTTCACAGATTCCTTATCGGCAGAGTCGACGAATTCGGGGAAAGGATGCAGTTGAAGTTGTTGAAATAATTACACTGGATCCAGAGCCCGATGATGATGAACCACCAAAGAAGCGTCTTAAAACCTCATCCGCATCCGCATCAGGAAAAGTAACAAGGAGAAATAACGAACAGAATAGTCTAAGTTCAAGGAAATTGATGGATTCCTCAGCACGTCTTCCTTTAGAAGTATACATAATAAAATAAATAAACCAATCAAACTATATTACATATTACTAATTACCTTTTCACCTTAATTAATTAATTAATTCACAGAAGATCACACACACACACACACACACACAAAAATCCAAGTAATTTACATATTAATTAATTAATATGAATAATAACTAATGAATTAACTTTTGTATCTGTTCGCACGCACGCACAGATGTTCACAATGATATTGAATCTCCTCTCGCTCCCGGATCTCCTCACTTTTCGTCGTGTCTCTCACCGCTGGCTCAAAACGGCCTCACAACTCCACAGAGAGAAGTATCCTCACAATCACCAATTAAAATTCGACTATGATTACGCGACGGAAATGTACAAGCGAGTCCGAACCGATGACAACAAAAATAACAACAACAACAACAACAATACTAATCAGCCACTCTCACAATTGACGTTCACCATTCAAAATTCCTTCCCTCCCCATCACAATTTGCCATTAACTAGATTCGAGTTCAAATTGAACATGAATTTGAACATTGATCAAGATCTCTGGGATATGATTTCCCTTTACGGCGGGAAAATCCGGGATTTGACGTTGGACTGTCCACATCTGCTTGCAACAGATGAAAATCCTTCTGGGGAAAATCTAATGAATTTCCTTTGTCAAATGCCCAACATTTCCTCATTGAAACTCATGAACAAGATTCTGACGTCACTGTCATTTCCCTCCACCATGGACTCGTCATCGTCATTTTCCTTCGAGAAACTCACCAGCTTGGTGATTTGTGGGAGGCCTTCCGGGTTCTCAATGGAAATCCTAAGGGCCGCAATCAACTTGAGCAAGATTCAAATGGATGGAGTTTTATTTCATCAATTGAATCTGGAGTCCTTTTTGTCGTTGGGGAAAGTCGGTGCCATTCAGGAGGCGGACCTGTATTTTCGTGGAGACAATCTGGAGATTCTCGAAGAACTGGCGGATGCTCCATTTCGTTTGAGGCGAGTATTTTTGAGACTCATTTCCATGCCGAGCTATGCAACGTCCGCGGATTGGAGGAAAGTGGCTGGAGTGACTCAGAAAATCCTTGAGGGGAGTTCAAATAGCTTGGAAGAGATCCTAAATTGTGGTCCCTTGGGGAAATTAATTGATTTACAATTCCCGCTCCTTCCCAATTTGAAAAGGATTGTTTTTTCTCCGACTCGTGGGCCGATTTTCCCTCCGAATTTCCTCCTTTCCATGACAGATACTTTGAACGTATTCCCAAGTCTGGTGGACGTCAGTTTGGAAATGTATTTTGGGCAGTCGGGTGAAGATTGGGAGATTTATTTTCCAACCACAACCACCCCCAACAATGAATACAACAACAACAACAACAACAATGAAAGTTCCCTGATTTTCTCCACGGTGAAGACGCTCACACTTGGAAAGAAAGCGACGCAATTCCCGCATTTTGCTTCGCGTTTTAAAATGATTCATTGGAATCTGAATTTTAATTTTAATGTGCTTTAAAAAATACCTATGAGTAAGCCAAACCATTTTGAGAGTTCATTTAATGAGCTTATATTTCATTTAGTATATATATGTATAGGATTTTGTCTGCATGGAGTCTTTAGTTTTTAGGTCTGTCTTTAGTGCATTTGCAACGCTTTTAATATTTTAATATATATATGTGATTTTTAATTTGAGGATTTGTAATGTGAATCTCCGACTCACAGCACAGTGTCCAAATAAATTTCTCTGAAAAATTAGCGTTAAATACATCATAATATTGACGACTGACATCATTCAAATATATCCAAATGCATTTATTCGTCACATAATTTGCAACTGTGTTTTGTCATTTTTTTCCCCACAGTATAAAATCCGAGTAATTCATCAGTACAATTCCAAAATTCTTATATACATTCTTACATACCAACAAAATTCATTCAATTGTCGAAATCGAAAACACCCACAAGAAAATGATGAAAAATCCTCAAATTCGCTCGCTCGATTTCATCCACATCACGTCTCATACTTTTTTTAATGTGGACTAATGGATTTTGAATATTATAATGGATTACAGCAAAAACATGATGGGATCAAAAGGTGTTCAAATATAATAGGCAAACGCAAAAAAGACAGCAGAAATTCTTACACAGTCCAATATTTCACACATATAAGGAAAAAACGAGTCGATTAACTTGTATATATTAATGTATTATAAACAAAACAACAACAGTGCAAAAGACCACAAGAAAAACCACGAGGAAATTCCAAGGATGTCGCGTTCAGATTTCAAACTGAAATGCACCCACGCGCCATTTTGATTTGACAACTTCCTCTCTTTCCAAATCCCCACAGCAGTCAGAGCTGAATCTTCAAAGGTCAAAGGTCAAAGCTAAAAAAAAACCAGTGCCAGTTTTTCTTTTTCCAAAATGGTCCACTTCCAGTTCCACATATACCGTATATACTGTTATAGACTCCCTCCCTCTTATAGACTCCCCGCTCTGCAGAGACTAAATTCTGCGCTCATATCAAATACATTAACGTACATACATACAATGTTATACACTCCCTGGGACTCTATAACATT
>JAIUND010001490.1:0-34634 GCA_034699125.1 Gisinianus flammeolus | reverse complement strand
TTATACCAGTTTCATTGTTATTGAGTTTTGTCATCATGAAATTCTCCATATAAATTACACGAATTTTTCGTCATATACATAAATACACATATCATATACAACATTATTAATCGATTGAAATACTCATTTCTCCTCTCAGAATCTCAACCCATATTTACATAAGAATTGAGACAATGTATCCCATTCCAGAATCTATATACAGAAAAAATAAATATTATATATGAAGACAGACGGCCTCAGGAGAGAACATTGTGTTTCTTTCACCGTCAGTCACTCACTGGGCTCTCACCCAAAGCCAAAGCCAAGTAACATAACAACAACAAAAATTCTCTACTGTTATTTTTTTTTTATAGTCTGCCAGACAGCCTAACTCAACTCCTTTAGTTATGATATAACTTGTCTTAACAGTATTTCATTTGCTGGAAAAAAAAAAATAAATCCCCCATCACTTTGGATATTGTGTATCATCCTGATCTCAAATTAGATCGACTATCCAAATATTCGGATAGTCAAATATCTTTGAAATGTATGTTTCTAGATAGATAGAAAAAAAAGAGGAATTCCAACAAATTCCAGTATACTTATACTTGTGCAAAAAAAAAAAAACAGCAATATTATATTACATTTGTAACAACTTACAAGATGGCAATCGCAATATAGATTTGTATGTACACAAATGATCATTTATATAGGGACTCCAAAGGATTTTATGCATGTTTAAATGGTACATACTTTCCTGTAGCTTTAGCATTTCACCATTTCTTTATATGCTAACAATCAATGATCGAACGACTCCTTTCGTTTCGTAGGCAGACACTGTGTGTGTGTGTGTAAAAGTCATCGTTTTCGGATTCCAAGTGCAACCCACGAAATATGCGTAATCTTTGGGTAATCACCCGTATAATTTTCATTACACATGCAGTGTCTATTAGGGGCAGATGAGTACTTTACTTGCCATTGATTTGTAGATCGCCCTCGTCTTTTCCACGTCTCTATATATACAAAAAAAAGCACACACACATATATGAACACTCTCGTCTAAATCCAGTGTGAGATCCTCATGCAGTCGTGTAAAAACATATAGCCATCTTTTTTCCACTCTATCTCTCTCTTCCCCGTTACACATTTCCCCATTGTCTTTATTTATCTTTATTATACATATATTTGAGCCAGCTCTGACATTTAAATGTTGTAAAATCCATTTTGAATAAATGTTTTCTTTTCTTATTTATACTCCCACAATTTCATACAATAAATATATACAATTTACAATTGTATATTTACTCTTTCCTAAAAAAAATGCAACTGAATCAAAAGCTTAAGTTACAAATGTGATATTTATGATTACATGTACACAGTACCTACTACCTAGATAGATGACTTAGATGAATTCCATTCAAATCATGATGAATTTATCATCAAATCCTAAAAGTATCTAGATAATTAAATATTGGAATCCAGTTAGTTCTGAACTCGATAAAAAAAAGTGATATTAAAAGAAGAATTTGAAACGGATTCGTGACATGTGTCGAACAATGAACAAATTTATAATTTCTACAAAATTCAAATTCAACTGATGAACACGAGGAAAATATATTAAGCATTAAACTACACTGATATTCACAATATTATAATGGAAAATCTCAGAGTAGTTTTTAAGAAAATAATGATCCAAGTGAACAAGAGTTTCAACTTCATCATATATGTATATGAACATGAACATATGAACATATGAAGCATGTGCTTATGGGTAGTATATTTATCTGTATACATATATAAAATATCTTGTGCATAGCCACTCTGTGTTTTTCTTATTATTACGTGCATATAATTATCAGAGTGAGCCACAGATACACATCCACATCCACACACGATGCATAGCTATAAAATAAAGGGTGGAAATGT
This sequence comes from Gisinianus flammeolus, assembly GCA_034699125.1. Lineage (NCBI taxonomy): Eukaryota > Metazoa > Arthropoda > Collembola > Symphypleona > Katiannidae > Gisinianus > Gisinianus flammeolus. Next base: position 32,729 of record JAIUND010001490.1, on the reverse strand, counting down.
GTTGTGTATTTATCTCTAGATGGTTACGACAGTTAGGGAAAAGAGAGAGAGAGAGAGAGAAAGAGAAAAGAAGGAACTTGGCTTTAAGGAAGTAGAAAATATCCATACTGCTATTACCTACACACATATTCATCCATATCCATAGGACAGAAGTACAGAAGAAAAAAACTCTTTACTTACTCTATTAGAAAATACAAAATACAGAGAGAGAGAGAGAGAGAGAGGGAGAGAGAGAGAGATTCATACGCAGAAAGAGCTCAATGCACACGGATATAGATATATGGATGGATATGAAATGAAGAGTGTAGTGACTACACTGTAGTCTGTAGTCTACACTGTGTAGATGTAGAGTATTGTAGAGAGTAGAGTTGCAGTTCTTGTAGTTTAGTTACTACAACTGTACAATTCGGAGGAGCTCAAGTTGAAGTCAGTCTGGCCCCGGTATACTAATGCTGGTTGGTGATGATCTAAATTTATCGGCCAGCAATTCGGGTACAATGTGCTCTTAAACCTAGAAGGAAAAGCAAGAAGAAAAAGAGAGATTCTATACCATATCATACTAGCATGGTATAGGATGTACATACACCTCATAGAATACAGTGAGAGACATAGAGAGAGAGAGAGAGAGAGAGAGAGAGAGGAAGATGAGGATGAGGAAGTACGAAGACTCTTTTTCTCTCTCTCTTCATATTCACGGACAGAGAAGACATAGAGCGAGTCTTCGTCGTCGTCTACTTCTACTTCTTCTGTCTTAGTTGCTTTCTTACTCGTTCGCTCACTCAAGACTCCTCGGAGTAGTGAAAAATCAAGCCAAGCCAGCCAGCCAGCAGCCGCTGAAATCAGTGCCCAACTACCAATCCCCGATCCCGAGTCCTCTACAGAACAAGAACAAACATAGCCACACATATAATAATAATGTAATATACGCGGATTCGAACTTGAATACACACACACACACACAATATGTACAGCGTACACATATACAAATATACACTCAATCTCTCACTCGTACTACAAACCGTATCAACAGTATTAGTGTAGTAGTGTGGGTTATTGTGAGAGCGTTACACACATATAGAAGAAAAAACAGAAAAACTCAAGTCAGAGTATTACGAATACGGCGAGAGAGAGAGAGAGCGAGAGAAATAAACGAAGACTCTATTACTACTACTACGAGGAGGAGGAGGAGGAGGACGACAACGACGACTACTACTGCTGCTACTACTACTACGGAAAGTACGAAACGTGAGGAAGAGATGGTATTGTATATATATACACACACATACATACATATATATATATATATATATAGCAGAGATATTATATTATTATTTCTCTATATCTTTTTTCTACGATACTCTCGAATTTATCCACAAACTTGTACGAATACAAATCCATATGGACGAAGGTAGTTTTGTAGTTTTCTACAACTAGAGCTTACAATATACAATATATGTATGTACAACCACACGAGAGAGCTAGAGAAGGAGCAGCAGGGGCAGACGACGAGAGCGAGAGAGAGAGAGAGAGAGATACACACAAGCAGTGTGACTTACCGACTGAGCATAACAAAACTGAGAAGCATAGGTGCACCACCGTCTGCCTGCCAGAGTTGAAGAGAGTACATAGTCCTAGTACACTTGGATATTTCAATCATTTCGATTTGGTCAACTGAGAGCTCATCCACAATCCACAATCCACACGAGAAGTGTAAAATAGAATACACACGATACGATACAAACACTCACGAGTCCATCCAAGTTTTTTCTTCCCTGTGTCTATCTCTATATATACTGCCTGTCTGTGTGTGTGTGTGTTAAAGTGTGAAATGTGAGTTTGAGTTTGAATGGACAGACGATAAGCACGATAAACGGTTCCACTTGTTTTGTGACTTTTGCGTGTGTTTTCAACTGATCCCAAAGTCCACAGTCCCCCCCACAATTCAAAAACTCATTTATGTGCTCCAGTAATTATTGACTAATTATCAATAAAAAAAAGTTGTAAATTAATACGAGGATTTGTATTCGTAGTCGTATTATTTGTGAAAGTACATTCATTGACTTATTGACATTGCCGGATTTTTCATATTCATATATAATACATAAAAAAAAAAACATCTAAGAGTTAATTGACTAGAACTTTTTTTCCAATCTGTGTAATTACTGACTCTCATTTGTTCTCTCTCTCTCATTCATTCTCGTTACAAGAGTTGGTAGGGAAGAAGAATACAGTAGAAAAAAAGAGAGAGGATAAAATGAAAGATATAAGAATGAGAATCAAGAAAAAAGGATGAGGATATAATAAGGAAGGAAATAAGTTACGAGCTTCTTTGTGCCTGTTCATATTCTATTAAATCTAGTGTTACTCCTTGTAATCACCCATTTTCCGGAAAATTTGGAGTGGGGAATGTTCTGTGCAAAGTGAAGGAAGAGAGAGAAAAAGAAGTATATAGAGGAGGAGAAAAAAAAGAAGAGTGGATAGAGAGAATATGTGTATACGAAAGACACTCAGAGGAGCATGTACATATATATTATTATTATTATTATAGTGAATGAAATGAAACCAATGAGAAGAAACGACTCTTGATTTCGCACATTCGGAACTCGTAAAGGCTTTTAATGTTTTCCCTGGTCCTGGCCCTGGTCGTTTGGTGGACGGAACAGTCTTTGTATCATTACCACATATTACTGTCATTTGGTCCTCATTTGGAAGGACGACGAGCGTCAAACAACAAGAGTTAGAACATGAAAAACGACCAACCAGATAAAAGCGGCACACAAAATATTCACTCTCTTGTTTGTGTATTGTGTACAAGTACAAGTACAATATAACAGTATGTACAGTATACACTACTCAGCACTCATCTCCACAAGAAAATATTCTTATGTGAAAATTGAAATTTGAAACGTTCTGTTCATTAATATATATACACACACAAATTCTCTCTTTCTCTGGATTTTCAGTTTCAGTCCCTTTACATCATCGAATTCATTCATTTTGTGTATATAAAAGCCAGAGAAATATACAAGAACAAGAATATAAGAACAGTCACTAAACTGTGTGGAGTAAGTGTGAAAGTTTTTGTTGCAACGAGTATACAAAAAAAAAACACTCTTCTTCGTCTTGTGGAGTTAAACCACACGAAAACGAATAACGACTAAAGATTTTATTACTTTTGATTATTTCTCTCAATCTCTCTCTCTCTCTCTCTGCTGTCCCTCAAGTGAACATCATTCTTATTGTGTGAGCAATTTAAAGTGACGATTTCTATTATTATCATCGCCTTCACCCACATCATGGATATCAAAAGTTGTATCAAAGGAAAAACACTTCCTCATCGGACAATAGATCCAGTTTTAAGAACTTTTTCTTCCTATTTGCGCTCGTGGTAAACTGTTGATTCTCCTACACATAAACTATATAAACTATAAACTATTATTAAATCATCATATATATATATATTTACTTAAAAATATACTCTGTGTGTGTGTTTAACTCATAATCATCATCATCATCATCAGTTACAGACTCGAATCCCACACATCCTATACTTTTATTCATATAAATAAAACCCAATCGGTGTTTAATATTATTAATAATAATTATTGACTATCCAATTACTATATAATACAAAAAAAAAAAAAGATATACATCCGCTTCGATTTTAAATAGTTTGTTTTTTGTGACAATGTTATTGGAAATGGAGCCAGTCCGATTCGGTGATAGCGATTGACACTACAGATGATGATGAGCCGACTGGTCCAATTGTCCGTGTTGTTCTCGAACAGACCCGACCGTCTCAACGGACGTGAGGAGCGATGAAATACATAATCCTTGTGCTGTGGACATTCTTCTTATTTTTGTTAATGTTCAGTTCATTTCCATTCCGCGTTGAGTGTCGTGCGATGGGTCCAGGTCCTCCATTGTCATTAGGAACGGCTGGATCTTCTAAAGGTGCTTCTTCTTCTTCTTCATCATCATCATCATCATCATCAAAATCTTCTTCTTCTTCATCTTCGTCCACTGCTATTGCTACTACTATAAAAAATGGTGGAGTCTCCTCCTCATCCATCTCACGTAGTCATAGATCTAGTAGTAATAGTAATAGCAAAGCTTGTCCCTTCCTTGAGGGCATGTTTTCTCCGTGGCCTGACTTTTACAAACCGGACATCACCGCAAAAGTAAGCACTCATATATACACATTACACAAGTACATACATACATGTATGTTGATAGCATGACCATTTTTTTTTGTATATATCGGTATTTATTTGATTCACATGGGAAATGAAATTTGACACATACGTTCACTTCCTTCACAGGTATGGGAGACGACGTTGGTTCTTGAGGGAACTGCCCGTTCCCGGAGTGAAGTGAAACCAGATGGGACGTTTGGTGTCACTTTTGATCTGCATCGGATTGTCAAGGGTGAAGCCCCACTCCTTCGACGCAGAAAACAATTCCGACTTCAGTTCCTGGACAACCCAAATAGCCATCCTCCAAATAATAATAACAATAATGTAAATGTTAATCTTCACAGTAATCTCGTGCACAATAGCCATAGTCAACATAGTAACATTTCTTTGACTAATTCACATTCGAAAAATAATAATAATAATAACAATAATAATAATAATAAAAATAGAGTGTCAATACAAAACCCCACAACATCACAACAACAGCAACAACTTAATAAACAATCACGACGAAATTCTAATTCAACATTGTCTAGTGCAAGAAATCTCAATAATAATAATAAGAAGAGTCCTAATAGTCGATCAATGACAACGACCATAGCTGCTCATCAGCAGGTGAATAAGTGTGCTCCCCCCAAGGCGACCGTCAAAACGGGCCGAAAGTACTTTGTATTCGCCATTAAATGGGAAAACCATTTCGTCGCGGGTAAGTTCCTCATCAGCTTTTCTTTCTTTCTTTCTTTCTTCATCCAAAAACTAGACTGTAGTCAAATCTAATCGTAAATACTAATAATTTTTTTTTTATTACTATTCTTTTCAGTCTTTTCACCTGAACTTGCAAATAAGAAGAATACTAAGCTCGTGGAGAACGTTCTCTGCAAAGAATGCAGTAAGTCCCATAAAAATCCTCATATTTCTTTTCATTTCCTTCCGTTTCTTTATACATATACAGTATACAGATATATACGGCTTCATGAAACTAGAACTATATACATATAGATGGTACGATTAATAATCCTCGATGAAATAAGGACAAGTGAGGGGGTTTTTTGTGTGTCGCGATAATCCATTTATTACAACAACTTAAATTTGACATTTTACCCCCATTATTTTATCTGTAAGGTTCCTATTCTCTCTCAATCCACAAAGATACTCCAATACTCAAAATGGAGAATAATACATTGCACAACTACTTGCATATATATACGTATATATATATTATATAAAGTATCTGTAACTTTTAAAGCTCTTTCAAATAGAGATGAATGAGGTGTCTCATTTTCCACTTGCACACACAACTAAAACTGCTGCTGCTGTTTCTGGTCCTGCATTTCCCCCTCCACATGGCCGACCGTTGCACTGCCGACCTTCTAAAATGTATCATATGCATATATTATATATATATATTCAATCGGAAACATTTATCTTTTATTATATAACCATCTCATATCATATCATATAACACTTTGTGCATATTACACTCTCACTCTCTCTTGTTTCTATACATATGTAAATGTGTGTGTGTGTCAATCGTCAATCGTTTGGACTTTTGGCATTTAAAATCGGAAGTGGGGGAAATTCGGTTAGTAGTCGGTTGTTTTTTCCTTGGAAAGATAAAGGAGATGAAGGAGAGGGAAATGAAGTCAAATGGCAGTGGCAGTAGCAGTAGCAATAATATTATTTAGAGCGAGACATATTACAATTATTTTATGGACATTTCTCGAGATATCCCTTGTCAACCTATTTTGTTTTTGTTTGTTTGTTTTTTTTTTTTGTGATCCGATTTGTAAATCTTGTGTGCATGCTGCACATCATAAATATTCGACATGGAACTTTGAATTTTAAATCTGAACAAGTTGCTTTTCCATTTCCTTCCAGTTTTTTTTTTTACGGGTAGAGTAGAAATACGAGCACTCAATTGTAATTACAGACTGCATATGCCTATATACCAGTATATCGTATGATTTCTGGTTTCTGGTAGAAAGTTCATGTGCTCGTTACTATATTATATATATATATTAGTAATAATAATATAGTATGCACATTTTATTGCTAGTTTTCTGTGGGTAAATGACTTTTTGGGAGAACCGGAACTTTGTTCCGTTCCACACAATCTATATAGCAATCATGCAATTTTTTTTTCCCCTCAAATGTCGGTCTCGGTGGTTTTTCCCTTCTCCTCGTCTCATTCCTTTTACTTTCTCTTTAGTTTGATATTTGATTTTGATTTCAAGTTCAAGAGAGTTTCAGAGAAATCGAGACTGATTCATTTCCTTGATAAGGAAAGTAGAAACAAAAAGTTGATGTATTATTATTTATTATAGATATATGAAATGAAATAGGGAGGAAATCGGGGAAATACACAGATGTCTTTATAGAATATTACGGAAGTTTTTGTGTGATATCTGTATATAGTTCTATACACACAAACACGAGCTTAAATGATTTTCTCTCTCAATCAGTCCAAAAAACTGCACGTGTAAAGTTTTGCTTTGGGTATATTAAATATTTCTATATCCCTATGATATATATTATTTGGACTTTTACATGTATTTTCTATATACAAATGTCTTGGGTCTTTCATCATTTGTCCTTCGTTTGTAACGTTTGTTTGCATTCCTTTTGTTTCCTAATCAATATTACATTACGACTTTACCTTTTACCTTATTCCCTTCCGGACTTCCTCCAGTTCCAATTCCAGTTCCTCCAATGCATTTTCTCTATATATGATATAGACTCTATAGATTTTGTACAATGTGTGTGGTTCTATCATGGAAATTCCCTTGTATTTTCTTGAATTTTGTAATCGACATGGGTGTATGTACATATATAAAAAAACAACAGTACAATAGTTAATCAACTATTTGTCCGTACAATAATGTGAGCATGCAAAAAAAAAAAAAATCAACAGTCACAAATCAAATCCAACTGGATATTTTGTATTTTTTGTAGTTTTGTGGATTTCGTACACATATTACATATTACATATATCTCCAAGTCAAATTGACAATCGGCATTTGATTGTAGACTTGTACATATTTGTCTATATATGTATATACAAAACTATGCATGAAATGTATGTAAATACGTAAATTTCCTTTCGCGAGTCCTCGTGTGTGTACAATGTACATGTACACTTGTGTGTGTGTGTGTGTGTGTGTGTGTGTCTCCAAATCAACCAAAATGAGACAAAAACTTGGCAAAATCCATCATGCACACCACACACTATACGTTGCTATACTATATGGCTAAAATAAAATGTTGTGCACACAAAAAAAAAGAGTATCTCATGATTTGCATGTAAATATATAGGATCATTATTTATGTAGAGAGAATCCAAAATCCAAAACGCGACCGACAATCCACCACGACGACATAACATGTGCATACTGCATACGTAAATACATACATAATTGAATGCTTTGAGAGAATTTTTCTGCGTATACATATATACTTACATCATGTAAGTTACATGTGTATTATTTAGTCGATTTCATTCTCTCTCTCTCTCTCTAAATTCGAGTCAAATTGTATTAAAAAAGTTTCCATCGAATATATAAAAAAAAGAAAGAAAAAAAAGTGGAATTGTACGTCGTTTCCTTGAGTTTCCGGAAAATTCCGGATGTAAGCACAAAGTAATTCAAAGTTATAGAGAATACAAGTACAAGTCGTTGGTAGGGGATGAATAAAAAAAAGTTGATGCAGCCACATAACAATCATAAAATAAGGTATTAATACAAAGTAAAGTACAAAAATTGACTAGATGTATATCATATATATGTATGTATACGCTTTTTTTACATAACATATATTATGTACGAGTGTGTTCAATAAAAATAAAAAGCAAATCATCATGTGGTAATTATGGGTAAGAATACGGTAGAGGTATTCTTTTTTTTTTTTTTTTTTTTACCATGTCCATGTTCACTGGTAATATATTAAGCTCCCAACTGTTTCATAGTGAAATACAGTAGGCCAATATCTGAACAACAAAAAAAACATTCAAATCATCATGTCATGGTGTACAGACAACATTATGAAGATTTCATATATATACAGATATATATATATATGAATATAAATATACCACAACTAGATATGACCGATATCAAAAATCAAATGGATGTATACATATACATGCATGTTTTAATACATCTCAGGTTCATTATGACTACACGTACATGCTGAAGTCGGTATGGATATGGGCGGCTGGAGTTTCTCCTCTGTGGTCTAGCTGGTTTTTGGTTTTGGTTTTGGTTTTTTGAGCAGATGAATCGTCCATGGTCGATTTTGTCCAACTTTTCTTTTTATCCTAATGCACCCATCATCATATCATAAAGCTTTTATATTTTATACAGGAACACACCACCATTGATTGTGAATGCACATGAATTTTAGCAAATTTCCAACAAAGCATTTCTATCAAATTATTTTGTGACAAGTACATTTTTTCTCCCTACTTACTTGTATTGAGAAAATAGCTTATGAAACATGCAAACTTTTGTGAAAATGAATTTCACAAGTATGTATACACATTAGTTTTTATTCATTCACAATTCATAATTCACAATGCATTGACATGAAGTACTTTTATCGAAAAAGAATGAAGAATGAAGAATGAATGGACTACTGGACACGTAAATTTTACTCCGTATATGAATGGAATGGGCATGGGCGAGAGCAAACTCTCTCTCATCAGTTCACTCTATATTACTCTTACTTTTACAATGTCTATAGGAATTCATGTTTGAAATCAAATTTGCATTCCAAATGAGATTCATTCTTATCAACATCATACTAAATTTGTTGTACGGTATCCGATATCTGTAATTTCCATTATATAAATAAACAATAGGAAATATTAAATTTTGAATAGTATATGACGATTGATGATGAGTTGATTTGAAATTTGAGAATTCAGAATTGAGGTTGAAAAGTATATACATATGAGCTATACAGAGAAACAAAAAAAAAAAGTTTCAGGTTACATTCCATTCACGAGATTCTCTCAAATCTATATGTCACATGTTTGCTCATGAGTAATTTCAAAATCTCTAATTCTATAATTATCTGTATGATTGTTCTAGAAGACACAAATATACAAGGAATATATATATATATGATGGAGGTCAGTCCAGTTGTTCATTGACCAAAGAGAGCCCATCGAAATCCCATTTGAATAATTTATACATGGTATTTGGTATTTTTGATACTAGACGAGATAAAAAATGAAATTATCCAGAGTCCAGAAAATCCAATGAATGAAAGAATCCGAATAACTATATGCAAGTCTGGAATATTCCATTTATTTTATGAATATCTAAATATAAATTCAAAGTTTATAAGATAAGTGACTTCCAGAGTTGTTTTTGCAACAATACCCCCCTCCCTCCCTCTCTCTCTCTCTCTCTCTCTCTCTCTCTCTCTCTCTCTCCGTTTATCAATGTACAGATATATGCCCTACCACTTCCACTTGAAATACATGTACAGATACATTATGTATATATTCTCATTTTCTGATTTTCATCGGTAGACAAGATGAAAAATTGAATGTATATTTGGAATCTGTATATATTATACTCAAACTCAAGTACAGACATATTTCAAACTAAAATTTGAGATGAGGGAGAGATTGGATTTGGATTTGGATTTAGATCAAAATGCATTTGCGTACATACATAATGGCTCACGTAAAATGTAAATGTAGCAGATGAAACGATGAGAGACAGACTGCCCTGTTGACTTGTTAACTTTTAATTTTGGCTAGAGAAAATTGAAAAAGCTTTTTTCTTCCTTGGCTTGTATATACGTATATATGTAAACTTGTTTGGGGATTTATGTTAATACAATTTAAATTTGCTCATAATTTATATCCTAGTAGTTTAGACTGTCTATCATCTAGTAAAAAAAAACGAAGATTAAATTGTCATCTTCCATTAAATATTAAATCCACCATCGAAATCATCTAAGCACACAGAGTCTACACTGGAACATGATGTTCCAGTGTAAGATTTGCTGTACTTGCAATTTGCAATTTTTGAAAAGTGCCTGACAATTTACATTGTACTTAATGTGAGTTGTACAGATATGTACAGATACTTACTACATTATGTCTCGTTGAAGGATGTGTGTGTGTGTGTAGAAAATATATCTCATATCTCATGTAGTATAAAAAGGGCACGACGAAGTTTTTTTTTTCTCCTTTTTTTTCGGCGAGCCAGAGATATTGCATGTCTGGTTCTCTGAGAGAGTTTCTCCAGATCCCAGACAAAGACGAGAAAGGGTATGAACCGGCGTAATCGGGATTGGATAGGAGTTGTACAGTTTCTCTCTCTCTCTCTCTCTCTTTCGAAGCTGGAGAAAGTTATTACTACTTGGAAAATAAAATTGCAAAATGCTCTCTTACCATTTTTTTTTTCTTTCTGCCTGTCCATTTAATGCACCCTTATGTCATCCCATGTGTGTGTATGTAGTATGTATACTCTGTCTCTTTTGAACAAAACTAGACCTACATACACTCAAAATCATGGACCCTGAACCCTGAACCCTGCTGCACATTTCAGAGAGATAATTGTATTGATATTTTGTGAATTGTGAATTATATACTCACCGTCAATAGTTTACAGGGTTACTCCACAGTCTCAGTCTCAGTCTCAGTCTAACCGTCTAACATTTTGCTTTTGCTTTTTCTTTTTCATTTTCATTTTTTTTCCAGTACAATGTCAAATGTCAAATATAAAATAACTCCACGTATAGACAGAGACACAGACTGGAGAGAGGAGAGGAGAAATATCAGTGCTTTTCTTTTCTTTAACCGAAAAGTTCATTCTTTTTCCATTTTGAATTTGTATTTTTTCCCTTACATATCAGTATTTGCTATTTATATGGAATTGAATTTATCCATGTCTGTTATTATCATTATTTTATTATAGTTATTACAGTGGTAGTGGCTGTAGTGGTATTGGCCGTGGTATACGTTTTACTTTTACTTTTTTTTACTGATAGTACAAAGTCTCCACGTCCAAGTTGACCTCACATTTCACACTAAAGACTTTGGCAGACCAATAACTTTGAAAAAATATATATACATTTATTCTCTGTACGTAAGTATTTCGAGTAAAAAAACTACAGAGTATATATATATAGACAATAAAAATCCCCCCCAAAAAAAATAAAACGAAATTATGAGACTAGACATACCATGAGTATGAGCTTTGTGAGTTTGGGAGTTTGAGAGTTTTTTCATTCTCATTATTCGTGTGTGTGTGTGTACATTAAAGTACATTTGCAAGACGAGGACGGACGGACGGACAAGGAAATGTCTAAAGTCTAAATCTAAAACCATGCGATGCCATGCCACGCTTTTGCTTTTGGCTTTGGCCATGGCATTGACTGTTGGGTCGTTTTGGTATGAACTATCGACTATCAGCATGAGTATCGGCACATGGCCACTTTTACTAATAAACGAGAGAGAGAGAGAGAGAGAGAGAGAGAGAGAGAGAGAGAGAGAGAGCATTTAGCTCAGACTGATTGTCTTTGTTTTGTACATAAAGGAGATACTAGGAAGAAAGAGAGAGAGAGAGAGAGATGGATAGTTTAATTTTCATTGGCTAGCGGGGGGCAATCGGAAATTTGGGTTCACAAATTTGGGTTTCATCATTTCCTCCAATGTACATGTGTAGTTGTGTAGTTATTGTACAGCAGATATTTTGCTCGATTCGTTCTCTCTCTCTTTCTCTCTCTCTCTCTCTCTCTGTTTCTGGGTTTTTAGATGTTTGATGGAGTGTAGGGTGATCGTACTCGACATGCAATGTTCGTTAAAACTTAATGAATTTCCGTATTCTGTATTTTTCGTGCCCTGCCAAACTGTATAAAATGTCTCCCGCGTACGATACACAGTACACACACACATATTATAGAAATATACACGGAGAAAACTCTTAAAACTAGTAGGATTTTCTCTACATGCAGTACCATAAGTACAATATAATATATACCATAATATGTTATATATATTCCACACATTTAAATATTAACATCATCTTTCCCATTTCTCTCTCTGCCTACTACTCTAGACATTACATTACCATCGTCTTGTATCCTCTCGTATTGTATTCAAATTTAACCCTTTATTAGTCTCTCGATTTCTATCTGTATACTGTATACAAACAAAAACACAAACACAAACTCAACTCGCGGCTCAAATCAGAACAAAACTTTTTTGCTTTCAAAAATGTCCAGACGAACCTCGTCGACTGATCACGGGTTGATGTTTTTACTTTTTTGCAATATCATAATAAAGTAATGAAACTATTTCTAACGTAAGTATACCTATACGATATGTAAATGTAAAATGGTTACATATACAGTTCTTTGATTTCTTTGATATCCACGAGCCGTGAATATCAAGGAGGTCAGACTCATCAAAAGGTCAAATTGTGAGAAAATTCCACCAAAAAACTCAACTTAGGGGAATACAATGAAAATTCAGGTTTTAGTATACTTTTTGTTTTGTTTTGCCATCAAAAATAAAATTAGCCCAAATTAAAAGTTTTACCTTCATCCACTCTGAAATTTTATTTCAATCCACAGTTCTCGTCTGTACATTTTTATTTCCAATCCCATTTTATATTTTATTATTATTTCCCTCTCTCTCTCTCCTTTTATTATAGTTATTTTCATCATCAAAAAAAAAAGTTTGTCAATTTTTCTGTTTAGTCTGCCAAATAAACAGAAAAAAAAGTCTTGTGGACAATAAACACGAAAACACGAGAGGGCAAATGAAAAAGAGGGATATATGTGTGTGTGTGGAATTAGCATATTTTATTATATTATATTGTGGACGTCATCGAGTTCAAACAAATCACAAAGTATCTGTATTGTACATTTAAAAAAGTAGTAAATTGTGAGAGTGCATGTGTAAATCCTACGGGAAAATGGGAAAATGGTACAATATAGCTATATGTAAGATACTCAAAAATGTTCTGTCTGTCTCTGTACATTATAATGCATTTTATTTTGTATTAGATTGCATTGCACTGCACTGACTTTTGTGGCCCTGGCAATGCTATGCTGCTTTGTCATGTCATATCATAATCAAGACGGAATAAACTGTACAGAGTGTATACGTACACTATGTGTGTGTAGTGTAGACTGTAGACGTGTAGAGAAAACACCTACACCAAAATACCATCAAGTTCATTACCATACGATGCACAATATAATACACAGAGAACCACATGTTATGAGTCCAACTTCCAACTCCAACTCTAAACAAGCCCCTACTTAATCTCCAACTTTATATTGTTCTCTAAGTGTTTTTGAATACAAATTCAATGGAAACTTTTTAATAAAAATGTATATTATTATTACAAAATATAATTGCCTTGCATTTTCCACATAATATGTACAATATAATGACGGTTCTTCTTTAATAAATAATTCTTCATCAAATCTCCTCAGCGCAGAGAACTTTTATCGTTCGGCAATTATTTTCAATCTTCAAATTAATTGTCAGAAAAGTAAACACAGATTCAAATTTTTAACTCAAAAAAATATACAACGACAGACAGACAGACAGACAGACATTAAATTTAAGATCAAGTGAAATCCTGTCACAAAAAGAAAAAGCCCAGTTGAATGATTCGATATAGAGATAGAATGTCAATTGTAATGTTTTTACTTATGGACTCCATATATAGTAAAATACAATGGAGATTGCCATAATTGTTGTAGTAGAGTGAGAATTGAGAATGGATGCATTGTTGTATATTTGTATATTTGTATTCTATGCTGTTGGATATAGAATATATGTATATAGATAGATATATTTCTTATTTCGCCATCGTAAACAGTGTTGAGGATAGTTTTTAATCCGTAAACAAGAACCAGAGCCAAAGCCAGAGCTATATAGAAAAGATATAGAAACACACACACGTGGGCCAAAGGGCGCAATTAAATTGTACACCTTTATGGTATTGGTATGGTCAGCAGTGGTCAATACTCAGCTGGTTTGCTTTTCATTGCCCATTCTCTCTCTCTCTCTCTTGCTCTCTCTCTTGCTCTCTCTACGAACAATGCAATACTGTCCGTACACAATACAGGAAATAAAAAACCTTCATACATATTATTCATGTCCATGTTTCCCCATGACAATTTTGGGGAAAATAAACCAAATATGTGTGCATTCGTAGAATAGTGAAAGAAAGGAGCGAGCGAGAGAAAAAAAAGCGGTTTGTTTTTCGGATTATCTCGGTTCTGATTCTTTTTCTGGGTACATCTGGACATTTAATTCCATCAAATTAGGTACTTTTGGTTTTGGTTCTGCATATATATATACAGGACGAATATACAAAATACGAATAAATACAAAAAACGAAAACACTCAAACTGGAAATTTGTCATTCGGGCAGTTGTTTCACTTTTCCCTTTTCCTCGTTTTCTCGTTTTCCGTTTTCTCGTCTCGCCTTGTTTTCCAAATCTATTTACTTTCAAACGTCATGACAAATGACGAGAAAGAGAGAAAGAGAGGAATTACCAAATTACACGGAGGATTTCACTTGTATTAGTTGTTTCATTTGACAATCATGTTCATGTTTTTGTGGATGTTAACCAGAGTCTCTATTCAATATTTATCGTTAGTATTTAGAGCAATTAAAATGACTCCCCCCAAAAATTTTATTTTCCCATTTGTCTATGTATCCTGTATGTATTACAATTACAAGCTGTACAAGATGTACAAGCGAACAGTATGCACAGTAAAGTGTGAGGAATTTATGATTTACAATGTAAAAATGTGTGTACTTTTGGAGTAAGTATATGTACCAGTATGTATACGAGACGAGTGATGAGGAGAGACTTTTGTGGCCTTTGTAATGTTGATTTGGAGAGAGGTATTGAGCTGTGGAATTCGAAAGTAAAAGTATAAAAGTAGGTACATACATGAAAGATAATGAAATAATGGGCATTTAAAGTAATATGAAGATGCTTTTTTTGTCTTGTGTGTATCTTTGAGTGTGTGTGATGCTGTCTCTAGGGTTTTCTTAGAGGATTATCCTATATATAGTTCATAGTAGTAGAGTGCCTGACTGACTGACTGACTGAATGAGGGAGTAGGGAGTGAATCATCGTCATCTTTCTGCTTTGGTGAGAGCGAGAGAGTGAGAGAGAGAGAGAGAGAGAGAGAGAGAGAGAAAAGAATAGGAGCGGAAAAATGCCTTTGACTTTCTATACAAGTATATTTATAAGTAGTCTTTTGGCCTCGGTTTTCGGCTTCGGCTTCTACTTGAGCTTTCCGGCCGGTTTCCCCAATTCCAATTCAAGTTGTAATTCAAATGTGAAATTTCCAAGTTTTACTTGGAATCATCCATGTTCAAAAATGAGAGAAAAAGTTGGTGGTGGTGTAGCAGGAGAGAGAGAGAAAAAGAAAGAGAATTACCTACACACATCTGTGTGTACCTTATATAGATATTCTGGGCAATGTGTGTGTGTGTGTGTGTGTGAACTGGCATTAGAATTAGTCGAGTAGTAGTGGTAGTAGTATTATAGATTATGGTATTAGTGCGGGTACATGTGAGTGAGTGTGTGGGTAGGTAAAATTAGATGTGCCTTAAGTCTCTGCGAGGGATGGATGCATAAACGTGATTTGGTCGACATTAAGCATTGTCTCATTGTGTGTGTGTGATGCCAGTAATCCGCTCTTCGTGGACACACCTGGACACTATATAATAATAACAACAACAAGAGCGGTAGCCGTAGTGAGTATTGTACTTCTCCATTCAGACCGACCAACAAGGTGGTACATGCTTATGCTTATGCTTGGTAAACGTAAACTAACACTGACTGGCATATCGCTCGCCTCACAATCAGTCAGACTTAACAATATAATATACATACCATACCACTCTTCTAACGCTTTGACGAACGATGCTCATGTCTCTCTCTCTCTCTCTCTCTCCTCTCCTTTCCTTCCCCTGTTGTACATACACAAATACACACATGCACAGAGGCAAACACTCTCCTCTTCATGTATAATCTCTTCATGACTATATATTGGCCATTCACAACTAAAATTGGGACTTATCCCATCAAACAGCAAACGAGAGAAACTCCAAAGACTCCAAACTCAATTCAAAATTCTGACTCTCTGGCTCTGGGAACAGAACAGAAGGAGACAGAGAAGCAATATCAGTTGGAGTTGGGAATATCTATAGCCTCTGTAGGTATACGCCAGAAAAACAGAGGAAGTTGAGGAACGTGGTGAAGGTACTTATTCGGACGATTAGAAATATATAAGAAGAATTATAGAATTGAGAATCGGGAATTTTTAGTATACTGTAGATGTACATACTAACAATAAATATGGAATGGCAAGGATGGACCAGCAGTCGAATTAGTATTTAGTGTGTTGTACAATAAACAACAAGGAGCAACCAGCACACGAGTCAAAGTAAAGGAGGTAAAAGCACAGAGAGAGAGAAAAAGAGAGAGAGAAGCTGGGGATGGGATGGAAAGGCAGTAGGCAGGCACAAATTTAATGCCCTAACGTACCATAATAATGGACAGACAGGTGGTCCAATTGGTTTCCTATTGGTATCCGTATTATTGGTGGTCTTCTCTCTTTTGCTTTTCCTTTTCGGTATTTCTTTATAATTCTAAATGCTGTCTCTCTCTCTCTCACTCACTCTTTCTGGTTTGTTTCGTTCACATTTTTACTTTTTTACATGTACATTCTCCATATGTACTAAAATGTGTGTGTGTTGGTTGTTGTGTATACTTATATTAAACAGCTCTTTCATATTCTCTCTTCCGAATTTCCGAAACTCACTCACAAGTCACGCACTAACTAATTTGTCTTGCCAGACAAAACTATTGTGGGTACGCATAATATTATTATGTGCTGTGACTATGAGTGTCTCAGGTCTCAGCCTAACTGTACGATATGTCCATGTCGATATGTATATATATTATAGATATATATAGTTCCTATTTATCCTGAGTTTTTTTTTCTTCTCTCTTTTACTTCTTACCATAGTCCATATAGTCCTGAGTCCATGCCTTTTACCTCACTATTTCACCGTCCCCGTTCAGTCTCACAATCCAATCGATTCCTTTTATTTATATTTTCTCATTTGGATTCCAAATACCTGGAAAAAATATTTTCATTTATTTATTTTCTTCGGCGGGGCCTTGTCCAAAAAAAAAAGTATAATAATAATATTTCCTATATATACAAATATCCATGCAGCCATTCAAAATGATTGAGTTCTTGTAATGTGCACGAATTGAAGGAATTGAAGGAATTCAGTGTGCGGCTGCACAATTATAAAATATAAAATTCGGTTGTAGGAAAACTAAAAGGAAAAGACAAAGACAAAAGTGAAAATACATGTTCTCATTCCGATAGAGATTGACGAAAATGACGTACAAGTCCGAATTCGGAGTCTAAAAATAGTCAATTTTATTATTGAATTTTGATATCAATTTCATTACATGTACAGAATACAGATACATGTTTTCTCGTAACGATAAGTACAGTTTTGCGTAGGTATTTTGTTAAATTTAAAAAATATGGCGAGTTATGGTAAATACTTAAATACTAAAAAATGGTAAAGGATGAAGAACTAAGAAGGATGATTTTTTGCAAGTAAACGGAACGGGGAAAAGTAAAGAGTAAAAAGTAAAGAGAAACTGGCATAAGATAATAAAATAAATCATTGATTTGAATGCAAGTTGTCGTTAAAAATGAAAAGGGATTCGAATATAATGAGGAGAAGCAATGAAATTAGTTTCAGTTGTTGTACTCGACACTCGCTCATCTCTTGTAAATATGTATTGAGAGAGAGAGGGAGAGTATATGCAATATGTATGCACATTGTAGAGAGAGAGATGTCTCGTCCTCGTATATTATTTGTTTGTGGGTAGTTTTTGGTAGTTGGTAGTTAGTAGTTAGTCGTCAGAGTAATAGAGCAATAGAGCAAAGAGAGGCGTAAGTGTAAACTTGTAAAAGCGAGAGAGGGTAAATCATCCACCTTCATCGTACCGAATACCAAATACCAAATACCGAAGCACATCGTATTCATATTAGTCTCCGTCCTCTGTGTATCTGTGTATCTGTCTCACCGTAAATATAGTAAATAGTACTAGTAAATCTCACTCACTCACTCACTCGGAAACCTATCTGATATCTGTACATGCAAAGTCAATGAGAAGGCTTGAAGGAAAGTAAGAACAAGAACTCTTACTAAAGCCAAGATGAAAGGTAATGTCAAGGGAAGAGAAAAATAATATAAATAAAATACAGATATAATAGTATGAATCTCATTTCAGTTATTACTTATTCTTATTCCTTTCGGTTTTGGTTTTGGTGGTAGTGGTAAGGGAAATAGAGATGTAACTATCTGTACAAACTACATACGAGTACACATACACACGCATATTTATTGTTAGTGATGTGGCTGTGGCTGTTGCTTTCTCATGATGATTATCCTCACCGTGTATTTGACCACCTTTTCTTTTCTTTTCTTTTATTCTTCTTCTTCTTCTGCTCCTTCTCCTTCTTCTCGGCCCGTCTCATGGCAAATGGTCCATTACTCTTGTTAAGCTCCATGATTAAGAGTTTTCGTCCTGGAGGTCTACAGTCATCTGACGTCACCGCACACACACACACACACACACACACAAATACACATACACAGTGTGTGTATTAAACACCTTTGATATCTGACACTTTCCGCAAGTTTTTTCTTCTCTCTCTCTCTCTCTCTCACTGTATTTTTCCCTTCACTCCCTTCAATTTCCACTTTGCCTTCCCGTCTAATGAATAGCTCAAACCAAACCAAAACGAAAACCAAGTGGCCTTACAAACTTACAATTACACTTTAACTTACGGCTTCGGAATGAAGATTGAGACTTTTCTCTCTCTCTCTCTCTCTCTCTCTCTCTCTTTCTTGCTCCTACTGTAGGAGTCCTACACTCATTTCAATCTCAATATCTCACTGTGGGATTTCCTTCATTTCCTCATCTGGGTTTTCATTTTGGTTTTCATGTGGATCCTAAAGAATGGTGTTGATATGAGTGTTTGTATGGTTTGTTGGTTTGATAAATGGTAAGACATCGACATCAGAAAGGAATTATGTTATGTTGGTGCATTTGTATCGTAAGTATACGTAAACGTGGATGTGTAACATGTTTGTTTGTCTGTATGTAAGATTGGGCGAGGTGTGGAAGGGCATGGAATCATGTATGTATGTATTTATTTGTATTTATACTTATGCAGTATGTGAACTCAATTGGATTTCCGTCCCAACCTTCCAGGGAATGAATCGTTTGATGTGTGTGTACAAGATATTTAGAAGATTGAGGAGTGAGGATTTACGATTTACGATTCACAATTCCCAATTCCCAATTTATTACAATTTACGTCAACTTCCCTGCTCACAGTGCTCACCTTCCTTCAATTCCGGCTGCATGTGATGCGTATACATATTCCTATTTGATTCATTCATGAGCACAAACTCTCTTTCTCTAGTGACTCTGTGCTCTCTCATACCGAAATCAACCAACCCACCAACCAACCAGCCAGTCAGCCACCAAAAAAGAAGAAGAAATGTTAAATACCTATATAATATGTACCTATACTCACCTTTTCCAGTGGGACTTAAACTTTTGACAAATTCAATTGTAATTTTAGGGTCAATTGCTATTGCTCGTTCCTTCTACACTCGACGCATACACTTCTACACATTTGTGTTTACCTCTTGTGCAGTCAAGTTTTTGGAGTTTGGAGTTTCCCCTGATGACAAAGATAAAAAGCCGTCAAAGAGCGTGCATGAACATGAGCATGAACATGTCGATGTAGAGGAAAAATTCTGTCAGGCTCACACTTTGTTGTCTCTTTCTTGTCTCCTTGTTACAAGTTACAGGAATGGTGAACGTCCGTTCTTTTTGACAGACAATAAAAAAATTTTAGACGTCCACGAAAGAAAAGGGAATTTGTTGTAGAGATAAATTGAACTCAATTAATGAAGTTAAATGTCTCAATGTGGACATGATGAACATGTAATTTCACTCCTGTTTTACGATTAGTTTAGTGTTCGCGCTTAAGCAATGACTATGCTGTGAGTGTAAATTATCGCACATTTTCTAGGACAAGCTAGACGAAAAATAAAAATAGGGAACAAATTTGGGAGGTTAAAACAAAACACTTAAAACTATTGCTTATACAGATAAATGGGAAGCCGAAATGAGTTTGACAAGGGAAAACAGATATTATTGCACTTGTTATTTTAATATGCATTTTATTCTGTGTGCAAAAATACAAGGAAATTGAATACATAGAAATGCAGGTACAAAGTATGGTACGTGTGGCTGCAAAAGCAAAACGTTGGCTTTGAGGCGGATTTAGGATTTTCTTCTCTTTTTTTAAAAAAGAGAACATAACGGTTGTAAAGTAAAGTAAGTGCAATATGTATAAGCAATAAGGTCAACGGTGCGCGTCCTACTTCACACCATTTGTTCATCTGGATTGCATCCAGCTCAAAAATCAAAATTGATTCATTTCTCTCAAACTTCACTTTGTAAAGTAAAAGACTCCGATTCTTCCCACCTCCTTCTTTCTCTCTCTCTCTCTCTCTCTCTCTCTTCCCCTCCATCAAAATAAATAGAAGAAACGAAGGAAAAGTTCTAGTGTCACGACACGACAGCCCTGTCCACACATATATATCTGTATACACTCTCAAACACACCGCATCTCAAAAAAATCAACTCTTGTTTTTTTTTGCATATACAAAACTATATTATGTATGTCTGTTATGACAAGGCTTTTCTTGCCCATCATCAAAAATCTTTTCATCTGTACTCTGTACACCCATCGTCCGATTTATATACGACTAGACTTTGCTCGTTCTTTAAGTATTTGGAGAAATTGAGGAAAAGCACTTTTAGAGACAGTTGACAGTTCAAGGGAGTTTTCAAGTCCTCAACGGTCAACGATGTGTCGTTGACCATTTGAAAGCCGTTTGAATTTTAAACGAAAAGGCTGTAAATGTAAATTGGAAATTGGAAACAAGCTACAAACTGGAAAAAGTAAATGTTATTTTCCGCTGGTGTTACGCCCAATTTGAATAAAAAGATGCAATTTTTTTTTCTTCTTTGCATAAGAGAAAAGTTATTTTTAACTTGTGTGAGTTGTGTGTGTGTTTTCAACTCTTATAAATTATTTCCGCGATTTAATATTGGAAACGTGTATCGTGTATATACGAGTATGGTTGTTGTACTAGTTTCAGTCCATCCTGAGCCCAGACGTTCCACTACTTAAGTAGTGGAAGCGAATAGAAAAATGAAATGATTTTTTTTTTTGTTGGCTGGGAATAGACGTCAATTGGTGGTATAGATTGAATTGTACGAGTGTGTGTGAGGTTTTTTTGTTTAAGTAATTTTCATTTGCATGCAGATGCAGATCAGGTAGACGGACGACGCTGGTTGGATAATGACGTTGAACATGACGTGACATGGAATCGGACTCTGTAATAACATCAAATTCATAATTCGTACAACAAAATCATTTTATCGCAATATCTGCTGCTGTGTTGGTATCGTTAGATTTTTAGCTATATCTCTGTCGCTCCCTGTCTGTCTCTTTCTCTATACATCTTTATGTATATGTCGTACCGTATCGAGAGATTTCAAATCTGATCTGGAAAAATCGTCAGGAAAGATGAAAAAGAAGAAGTAGAAGAAGAAGAAGAAGAAGTAGGAAAAAAACTGGGGACGAATAGAGTATAATGTTAGATGTGAGTGTGAGTGTGTATTTGATTGTACTTACATGGCTCGACCATGTAAATTATGGATTGTCGTCACACCTGTACAGGTAATTATTTATACCATGTACGGTGGATTGGGAGCTCTACTTTACTCGACTGTCGACTCTCCACTCTCCACTCATAATGCTAAAACTGCCATGACGCGATCTCCTCACTGACTCTCTTTATATCCATTCCATCTGTATAAAACATCTGTATTTATTCGTACGTATATTACAAACAATATATATAAAAAACACTGTCGATTGCAGATTCGAGATTGTCGTTCGTCCATTCTATACAATACCATACATTGTCGATTATACATATACCGAATACAGAAAGACAGACAAAGAGAGAGAGAGAGAGAGAGTCCGCACTTTTTTTTCCTTCTCCTTCTTCTAAATATTACGTATTAGGTTAAATTTCATATCTGGTAGACTTTGTCTAATCGTAATCGTAAACGTATTCGTATTCGTATTAGTACATCATGTATATTTTATGTACAGTCACAAATTGAAACGCACAAGCTCAAGTTCGTTGTTCCTCCAAAAAGTCTGCCTCTCTCTCTTTCTTTCGTCTTTCATCTCTCTCCTCTTAGTTGTTGGTAGTTGGTGAACTGTGGGCTTTGGCCTCTGTTTTTGTACTGATATTCCCAAGTATATTATGCACATAGAATACATACACTGGATGTGGAGTGGAGAGTAACTCCACATCCACACACGTACACATTAGATCGCCCACAACATTGTAGTTGTATTTATATTTGTTTATTATGATGCACAGTGTGTTGATTCATCATCATCATCATCGTGATGCTGAATTCTCAATTCCAAGTCCAGACGACTCGATTGTTCTTGATTCTCTCTCCGAGTCTGAGTTTAACTATTATTATGTGTAGTCGTTCACTGTCGTTCATAAATAATAACATTGTACTCGGTCTCAAGTTGACGCTTTACATTTCCTATAGATCCATCTTGTACTCGTAGGTATGTAGTTGTGTAGTTGTAAGATCCTATATACAACTTCACATCCCACGCTTCCCCATATAATATTACAATAACTGCTATATAAAATATTTATAGGTACATAATATTCGCGAATGGTAAATCTATGTATTTTTTTCCCTAGCAAAAGTAATACAGAGAGAGAGAAAGATCCCACTGAGAGTTAAATAAGGTTTACACTTTACACACATTGGCTTTGTAGTTTGTATTTGTATGTAGGTAGATACTAGATATGACGGTAGTTGTATAAATATATACAATATAATTGTGTGTGTGTGTCCTGTTACACAAAAACGGTTTTCATCATAATTGTTTGTCATTAATTGAGCGTAAATTCTGTTGAGATTGAGACTGAGATTGAGATTGAGATTGAGATGGGAGCGAGAGAGTGCTGTAAAATGTGGTCGTGAATCCAGAAGGGAAAAGCACGTAGGAATATATCCATAAAGATAAAATTGAACGGCGGACAAAAGAGAGCTCAATTCTTGATGGAACAAATACAAATAACGTGTCTGTAAGTACAGATACTGTCGGATTTTTAATAATTGAGCCTCCCAAGGGCAGATTTAGGAATCCTTGCCCATTTCAAATACATTGAGTGGGAGGAGCTACGAAGGAGAGAGAAAGGCTCAATTATTTTTAATCCGACAGTATATCTGTATTTTCCTGTGTGTATACCAATGTACAATTGTCGAGTATCGTACATGGGATTATTCTCCTTTCCATCCATGTGCTTTCTCACTCGCTCCTCAAATATTATGCATATATCTGTACATAACTTTGACATGACAAAATAACATGAATATTGTGTGTACAGTAATTTGCAATTACTCGAGCACTCGAGCCTATTGATCTCTGAACAGTTTGCGTCTGGGTCTGAACATTCGCATCATGCAGTTTAACTGTACTACACAATAATTATATTTAGAAATTATAGACGATTAGATGCTCTCACGAAGTAGACTGAGTACTGACGAATACTGACAATACAGATACATATACATGGCTACATATAGTAGATGTATATCATTTACAATGGCTTATTATCATGACACCAAGATCATATAGAGAATAATAATAATAATAATAATATTATTATTATTACTATTATGACAACAAGACAAAGAGCATTCTCAAATTTTTCTCTTCATCATAATATTTTGAGCAAGTGGATAAACTTATTAAACTTGGTCTTCACATTACCGCCCGAGTCTGTGTAAAAGTTGATCAACTACATTTGCTCAGCTTTAATTTGATGTGCCATACTGAGGACTGAGGAGTTGGTTTTTTTTGTTGTTGAGTATATAAAATTCGTTATTAAATACTCTTACCCATTGTTTTTTCTCTTTCGTATTCGTATTAATATTCATATTCGTACCAACGAATTTGGAGGAACAATACATGTATAATAACAATGTTGGTCAGGCATAAATTTCCTACATAACCTATTTGAACTATAGAAATATGTACATGCAGTTATATGTGTGAACTGTGGACAGACGGGTGTAAAATAGTAGTAATAATCAAGTCAAGGATTCATTCCAAGATGAGGCTTCAAAGGGTTGAGGTAATTTTTTTTTCGATTGAATATGTTCTTGCGTGTTCTATCTGCTCATGAATTCAGTGAATATGTAAATACTGGTTAATCCAGAGTCAAGAGTCAGATTCAAATTCAGACGAGATTCACCTCTCATATATTCATATTCATAAAAATCCCAAATCTTACAAGTCAAACAGTTTAAATACTGTACAGAGAGAGAGAGAGAGAGAGAATAGAAGATAGAACAAAAGGTAAAATAAAAACAGCATTGATGTTGATGGACTTGACATTAATTTTTACGATCCAACTGTACACAGTTATAACAATTAGAAATAAAATAAAATTGTATGCATCACAAACAAAAAAAAAGTCTCGATTCAAAAAGAAGAAGAATTCATATAGAGACTCTCAATTTGAGATCCTTTGAATTTGAATCTTTGAATCTTTCATAAAATCTCAATATCAAATATGGCCATACTTATACTTATAACCTTACAAGTATTAATTGTTATTGTAAAATCAGTAAGTATGTGCATGGAAAATTACAGTGAAGTACACAAAGAATGTGTTTACGGTATTGTTCCAGATTTAAAAGGATGTGTGTGTTGGAGTATTTTACTGGATTGAATCGTTTGAATTCTAAGTACAATCTAGTCAATTCTACGAGTTTGAAAAGATTCGGTAAAACAAGTCAGTAGGGATTAAAGTATGTGTATACGTATTTTACAAATCATCTCACAGTCTCTCTCTTCTCTCTCTCTCTCTCTCTCTCTCTCTCTCGAGTTGTGAGTAGTTGGTATTTGTAGTTGAGTACATGGTAGTAAAGTGTAGTAAAGTGAGGGTAATTAAATTAAGAATCTGCTCGTAAAAGCTACATTTCTTCGAATTGGCTACAAGAACTTGTTTACTACGGAATATCTATATGCAATGCACTTGTACTCTTTCTTTTTCTCACCCGACTTTACATTTTACATTTTACACAACAAATAGACTATCTGGATCTGGATCTCTAGATCTACACACACACTCTCGTCTGTATACTTATGTAACATATTTCTAGATCACGTACACAGTACACACACACAGACACACGCTGCTTCTTCCCCCATTGAAATGTCACATTAGCATTTCTCTATACTCTGTGGTGTATACAAGGAATACAAACTGTACAAACTGCACAAACTGTATATATATACAGATATTATATGATGGAATTAACGTACGAGCTTTCACCAGAAACATTATCATAAAGTATGTCGAGTCGTGGCCAAATTTTCCTGGTTCAAATGAAATAAAGGAATCAAGTACATGTACGATTACGATATAGACTTTGAGTGTAGTCACTCATCAGCTCTTAGATTGATTCTAAATTCCCAATTCCTAAACATCTCCATCTCCATCTTCATATAATATCTTGATGATTTCCGGATTTACAAATAATATTTTAATGCTATACGGGATTTCTTTGAGGAGAGGAAAAAGAGAGAGAGAGAAAGAGAGAGAAAGAGAGTGCAAGGGAAATGAAAAAATATATATGTACCTATCTGTAAATCCGAGTGTCATCATCAAATACGATAGCAAATATCAAAAATCTGTACACACTTGTATATGTGCATCCTGCATTTATTTATTTATGTATATCTACGATATATCCGCAAAGAGATTTGGAGAGGAGAGGAGAAAATGTCAAAACCACTTTTGATATTGAAATTGTTCCCAGTTGTAAATAACTCTGGGAAGTTTCATCTTGTCAGAGTCAGCGACAATAAAAATATTGTACACATTTTTAGGATAGTGCATAGACATACTTACGGTATATGAGAACATTCGGATGCAGCGTGCAATATTTCCTCCCGTATACCACTGAATTCAGTACATGGAGTTTTTGCACAAGTGTGCAAAAAAAAATAGAGAGAAGTTTGTTGTAAACAAATGTCTCTGTGCACTTTTTATTAGATTTTTTCGGGGTAAATTTTATAAGGATTTTGTTCTTATACTCGGAATTCCGATGAGAGTGAAAATTCAAATTCAAATTCAAATTTCAAATGTCAAATACTACTTATTGGAATTATTATAATAATGCTGTTGTGCAAATTGTTTAGATTTTTTCTTATTTTCTTTTTCTCCTAACTGTGGATTTAATGATTGCCAATATAATAGCTTGTCAATTTCAAGGATAAAACTTTAAGTGGAATTTCCTCTTAAATCTCTCTTTTTTTCTTGTTGGTTGTTTTGGATTATTTGTTCCAAATGTGTTGCAATTGTTGTGTATCTATTTAACTGATATATGTAAGATATCGTATGTATATTATGTGGAACTCATAATATTATTATGTATAGTTTGAATTCGAATGTGGAACTTTACATATTCTTGGTACATGTTCAAAAAGTGAAGGAAAGTCAAAGTCAAAGTTGGAAGCTTTGCTGACATGATGAGAGAAAAAGGGACAGACACAGAGGCGAACAA
Organism: Gisinianus flammeolus; assembly: GCA_034699125.1. Classification (NCBI taxonomy): domain Eukaryota; kingdom Metazoa; phylum Arthropoda; class Collembola; order Symphypleona; family Katiannidae; genus Gisinianus; species Gisinianus flammeolus. Next base: position 5,718 of record JAIUND010001490.1, on the reverse strand, counting down.
ACAGTAACTAAAAAAAAAGAAACAACTTCTTATATGTATACGAGAGTTGAGTCACTTGCGCCTTTCTAATTTCTATATGAAATAAATAAATGTATGTGTATATCTGTAAGAGAGAGAGAGAGAGAGAGAGAGAGAGAGAGAGAGAGAGATTTCTAGACAAAAGTTCAGTCACATTAGAATTGAGCATACAGTAATTTCATCAAGGATTTGATCCGAATCGGTATCGTAGTCAAAACATAGCTAATTTAACATCTTGACTTTCTTTCCCTTGCCTGTTTGTGGTGCATCAATTACTCTTGAGATTTTTTTTCTAGTCTGTGTGTGTGTGCGGTTCATATAAAAAACATACAGCAAACATCACACATAGTTTTATAGCCACAATTTGTGTATAAATATATAGGGAAATTCAGAGAATTGGATATACTTTGTATTTTGTATGTACAGATATATTTTTCGGTTACTTAACATTATGCAATCCGGATTTGAGGATTTCAAGATTTTGTTTCTGGCTTTTCCACTCGGATTTTTTGTTTTTTAAGATGAAAATCTTGTGATTACATAAACTATAAACTCATATATACAAATAGTTGAATCTTCTGATGAATTCATAATATATCGTTTCACTCTAAAAACTAAAATGGACTAAAACTATTAAATTGTCCAAATCCAAAATGTACTAGATTTTTTTTTTCATATACAGATTACAGATATATTCATTTCACTATGGACATTTGGAATGTGACGTTAGTTTTTTTTGTGTGTGTGTAATGAATGTCTATGAAACCAATAAAGAAAATTTGGAGTAATTTCCAGCAAAAATACAGATATAAGAAAAAAATATATCAAATTGTGGTGATGAGATAAGAAAAAAGTTTTTTTTATCTGGACTTTTTTCTCCTTTCTCCACCAAAAGAATATGTAACTGTGAAGGTAGTTGAACTTGGCGAGGAAATTGGTATCAAACATAAAAAAAAAAAAAAAAAATCCGGATGTCTTTGGAATAGTTAGATTCAATGATATTCTCCAAGTTTTTGCATCTCTCTCTCTCTCTCTTTCTCCTTTCGCTCTCTCTCGCTCTCTCTCTCTCTCTTCTGTATCATTTCAGTTTAAGTTTCAGTTGAGAGCTTTCTCTTCTTCCGACTGACTCTTCGTCTACAGATTCTCTCTCTCTCTCCTTCATGTTCATCTCCTGACAAAACTTTTGTTCCCTTGAACATAACCTTCCCCATGTCGGACAGGGGAACGAAAGAGTTGGAAGAGAGAGAGAGAGCGAGAGAGAGAGAGAGCGAGAGAGAGAGAGAGAATTTACTTGTAAAAGTTACTCGAGTTGTCATTGTCGTCGCCATGAGTCTTCACAAAACTATACTACTAAAATATACTATGTAGACTACTATCTCAAATCTCAAGGCGTACCGTCAAACCATGGACAATCAAAACCCGTTTCATTATGTTGTATACAATAATATGGATTTTATCAAAACAAAAGCACAAAAAAACCTGTCCGTCCCATCATCATTTTCCCCTAAGAATTTCAGACAATTTTGCGGCACTTCGTTTTGTTTCCATTTCCAAGTAGTACAATATAGACAATATAGGCAATTTTCTAAGGGTTGTGTGTGGAGATTTTCTCCTCCTGCAGTTGAAAAACAGTTGTGGATATTCTCCGCAGATTCCAGATCCTTGACCGTATAAAAAAAAAGTACAAAAACCTTGTGAGGTTTGACTGTACGGATTTTTACTCCATCATCTATACTATAGACAATCCCGGAATTTACTACAAAACTACGGGGGGAAACTCTCCATAATATTATCATTACCCGGACTTTTCTTCTCTTGCCCTGTTTTTTGTCTCCTTTACCCGTCTGGTAGTAACTCTCACATTATTAAATACGTACACGTACATACATATAAGAAATATTCTGAGGCGGAAACAAAACTCACAAGTCAGATTTCAATATGTATTTTTTGTGTATGATTTTTCAATTTTTTTTTTCTTCTTTCGTTGCATAAAATGTCAACATTTTTTCCTTGTCCCTCTGTCCTCGTTTTTATCGCCATTATTGTGGTAGTTGAGGATTGTGAATCACGGAGGATTTCTTGGTAGACACGTCAGCAAATGACAATGATCTAGAATTCTAGACACGGGTTTTGGTTGACATGAAGAAAATCCGAAAAGAAAATGTTTTTTTTTTGTTTTTTTTGGCCTCACAATGATATTTTGCAAATGGTTTAGATATATTTCATGTTTTTTTTCAGTATTTTTCATGTATTTTTGTTTTGTTGTTTATTTGAAGGGCAAGCACCATCCGTAGGAGCGACTAAAGAAATGATACTGAAACCCAAGGAAAGAATCAGAATACGATGTCGTCTCAGAGCCGGAAATCCGGTATGTACAATTTCACAATTTATCTGTATGTGAATTGAATTGAATTCAAATAAAATATGAAATAATATTATATTGGATATACTAATAATGCATTGAATTTTTTTGTATTATTTGTTGCAAAACAAATATAAATAAAGGTTCCGGTCCTGACCTGGTACAAAGATGGACGCACGGTAAACCTTGCCGACAGTCGTTACCGGCTCCGAGCAAAAAGGTATATATATACGATATACGCATCTACCAGTAAAACATATCTGTATACTTATTTGGTTTTCATATTTTTTGGATTTCCACACATTTTCCCCTGTCTAAAAACAAAAGCCATGACGTTTCCCCTTTTTTCGCAATAGTTTTCCCAATAGTTTTCTCCCATTTTATCATGTGAGATTTTAGTTATGGTGTTTTGTTCTCCAGACTCTCGAGAAAACTATAATAATATCAATAATATGTGTATTTCTGTATTTACCAATCAGCCATCACCAATTAAAATATCGTATGTAGTATGTATTTATGTATAATATATGTAAGGAAATATGCATGACATTATCCATAATACGGATTCCAAGAAAATCTTTCAACTTTCTACATTCTATATACACATAACATTCACAACAATATTCTTGTAAACTGTGTCCGGAAAACTCCTAATCTTTTTTGATTATTTAGATTATGATTTTTTATTTTTATAAATACAATACAATACATATACAAAGAAAATATACGAAAAAAAAACGAAAAAAAAAAAATCAGATAGAACGTTCAACATTGTACACAGTTTTAGTTTTAGATCCCAAGTTTTTTTTTTCTCCGGTTTTTCAGTCTACCGAATAATCTTGTTTGCCTGCATAATTTTTGCATGCTCAACTATGTAATTGTTTAGCTTGGCTCTCGCTCATTTACCATCATCACCTAATCGTGTAGTAAGTGTAACACGGAGCCATAATACAATAATATGGAAAACTAGAAGGTTGAACTATCTGTATATATAAGTATATCAACTATTTTCCATCTCTCTCTCTCTCTTTCTCTCCCCCATCACACTTTTTCTACACTAGTCTCAAATCCACTACTCAACACTTACACTTACAAATACACACACACACACACACACACATGAGACCATATTAAAATATATTTAGAATTTTTTTCACGGAAAGTGAAGGGAGAAAAAAAATCAAGTAGTTTTTACGATATACGATCATTGCAGTGTGCGATTCTCGATTCTTGCATCACAAACACACACATAGACACACAATACAGAGGGATAAGCGCCGAGATTTATGGTTTTTTAGCCGAATCTGTATAGATAAACAAACAGAGTGAAAAAAGTCAGTCAAAGTCTCCGTCTCGTCGTCGTCAGAACACGTCGAGTCGAGCGAGTATCTCGTGAAAATGGTGGTGAAAATGCTTCAATTTCTGACTCAATTCTCCCTGTTTCCCGTGTACACGTATAGCCTGTAAGTAATATATGCAAGAACAATACATATCGTAGAGTATAGATTGGGAAACTCCATCATGATGTATTTTTGAGGGTGTTCAAATCAAGTGAAGCAAAGCAAAGGAAATTGTAGCACTTTTTTTTTTAATCACTGTCCAAAAAATTCTGTTCTGCTACAAGTTTCAAACAAACTACATACTTATTACTATACAACAAAATCATGAATGTTAACGAGAGTACTCTATAAAATCTAAAATAATAGTGTGAAGAAAGTGTAAACGACTAGTCAAAGTATTATTATCTTTTGTATGTAATATTCTCTCAATTCTCAATTTGAACAAAAGTGCAAATTTTTTTTTTGTATGTAAGTACAGGTAAAGTATATACAAAACTCGTGCTTTTTTTAGGATCGTTTAGTATACAAAAATACAAATGAAGACACACACACGGTTTTTTTTTTTTTTTGCGGATGATGAAAAGTCCAAAAAAAAAATAAAACCGTGTGTGTCTTCATTTGTATTTTATAAAAAAAAATTGTGAGTCTTCCAAGAAAAATGGGTTAAATAAACGATGAAAGCAAAGTCTGAGTATTGAGTGAGATTTGCCATTTCATCTTTTTTTTTTTTTGAGTGCCTACTTGGCTCTCACCGTGTAAGAGTTAGAAGTAGACAGTCAAAGTATATTTATATTTCAATTATTTCTGGTAAATACATATCGAATAGACGACCACTCTTGAGCTCTTTCCCACTTTTCTTTTTTCTTTGCTCTCGGTTAACTTTTTTTGGAGAAAAACCCTGCTCCGAATTATTATTACTTTAATTTTCTTCTCTTTTTTTTGTACCGTCTACAAATCTCGAGAGAAGATAAAGGTGAGAAAAACCAGGAGGGTAAAAACTGGAAGAGATTTACTCTGTCTCATTTTGAATACAAACGTATCGTATATAGTGTACATATGAGGCTATTATAAGATTATTAGTACGGTAGTATCTGTAGTCTGTTCTGTTCTGTATGTAGTAGAAAGAGAGAGAGAAAAGATGCACTGACCTAATGGTAACTCACTAACTACCGTAGAATTTCCCGGTTCAATACAGGAACAAATGTCATAATCATAACAGATAACACGAGACGACGAGTTGTTTATATTATGTAATTTATTGTGTATACATGTTTACTTCATTTAGTTCTCCATTTTCTGAGAGAGAGAGAGAGTTCATATTTTTGATATAGATAGTCGTGCTGAGAGTGGAACCGTTAAGCACAAGGTAAACACACGAGCTCAGACAAAACATACAAAACAACATAAGAGGTAACAGGTTTCGTGTGTAGTGTATAAAATTACTAGATTAAACTATACCTTGACGTTTAATCCAGATTATATGAGTCGGCTTCTCCGAGTATGTCACACATGTAGTGCTCCATCTTGCACCTACTCTCCACATTTTTACAGTATATAAAAAAAAAAAGCTTTTTTCCTACATGCAGATATTACACGATATATACATATCTACCTCATTCTATTTAAAGTATGGTTTGCGATTGACCTATATACACTAATTAACTTAACCTAGGTCATGGGGTAAAACAAATGATGATTTGTGATGGGTCGGGCGGGTGTGATATATTCGGAGAAGCCGACTCATATAATCTGGATTAAACGTCAAGGTATAGTTTAATCTAGTAATTATATTTCATCGGCTTCTCCTCTATATCACACATGTAGTTTTTTAAAGATGAGCAAACCAAATGAACGCTTTTCTAGCAAAATATTCTTTGTAGACTTCATGTTTATTCAGTAAGAAGAAAAAATGTCAAAATACGTAGTAGTAGTAGTGTTTTTATTGATATAAGGCCGAATGCCTCCTTCAATAGATGTTTTTTTACAAGTTTACAGTCA
>JAIUND010001489.1:0-34657 GCA_034699125.1 Gisinianus flammeolus | reverse complement strand
TATACATATGTACAATGATTCTTTGGAATTCTTGGGTTTTTATATGATTCTCTTACTAAAAATGTTGGCCACCACTGGTGTACGATGTACCTAAACTTGTTATGAGAAAGGATAAAATATATTTTCTCCCTACACATTATTGCGTCTTCAAATCTGCTTTAATCTGGCTTCGTTGGCAAGTTTGTTCGACCATTTTTTACAGACTGCATACCTCACATCCAAAATTACTTGTTTTTTCACTTTATTTGAATCCCTGGGATTGATGACTTTTATTAAATCAAATGCTTCATTTGACTCAGTTGAAATTCTGTAAATATATAGTCATTACTTAGAATTTTCAGTTATTTGACTGGAAAAAACTAATTATACTGTCGATTATGAATCTATTATAGATTCATTTGAAACAAATTACTTGAAATCTTCAATTACCCATATGTATTGACAACGTCTATGAACTGTGTGTACATATTATATAGAAGTATATATCTATATGAAAAGATTACATTGTAATCATTAGTATCATTACAATGACGTCGATAGAGTACATAAATATACATTGTCGTCAATACTGTATCCATCCATTCTATCCACAGAATAATGTGATTGATAGTTTTAAAATCTATATTTAATATTTAAAGTGTACTGAATACAAAATAAACAAATTCAGAAAATAAATGTAAATAAAAAGTTGTAGTCCAGTTTGCAATGAGTATTTATGTACATATGTATATGATTGTACTCAGAAACTCAGAGAATGTAATATTATCAGTTACATATATGCCTAAATATTCTCATCCAGTCAATATTCTGTGAAATTGTTTGAATTTACTATATTTTTACAAAATGTTTTTACGTTTCTTTTCTATTTACATTCGACATTCATGATTATTTTTTTAGCTCAAAATTTAAGCTTTGAACTTTGAATGCTGATGCTGAGGACTCACGTCAGCAGTTTCATATGCGTATATTATATTGGATTAACAAACCACAGAGACACATATAATATATTAGAGGGTGATTCACATGACGCCGAAAAAAGTCATTGGTTTTAGAGAGGATGCGTTATTCATATTTAGTACTTGGACATGTATAGAAATATATAAATTGTAGGATCATAGAATTATTGTGGCGTTCATTGATACGTTTTTTTATATTGAGATATTTTGTTGTTATTATTTATTGAGATTTGAGATATTCTACGTCTTTAAAAATTAAGTTGATGTCCTTCCAAAATACTGTTTTCATTTTCACCTTAGAGGTTTTGTTGTTGTTATTATTGTGAGTTTTAGGATATGTTGTGAGAGATGGACAAGGAAGTTTACGAACTATATATGTTGTAGCTGCATGGATTATAATTCTTGCATTCAAGACATGACTCCAAATCCTATAATCCAAATCATATGCGTTTATTCTCTTATTTCAATTTGTCAACGTCGAGGGTGTGTACCACTTATGTATGCAAAGTCAACTTGTTTCTTTTTATTCAAAGAGTATAATTATATGACATAAGTACAATCTGTTAGTAATACTGATATGTGCGTACATAATTTCCTTATATGTGTAAAGAGCATGCATTTGAAGTTGTGATGTTGTAATAAGGGAGATGTGAGAAAACTGCGAGAAATGAGATCGCGTGAGACAGCAGAGATGTGGAGAGGATGAAATAAATCCGCGATTTTATTTATACTTTTAAAACCTTGCGTAATTATAATAAGTACAAGGCACAAGGGTCAAACAATCGTATTACATATCCGGGTTTTTTTCTCTATACATGTCTAGTTTTGTATTTTTTATAGCATCTTCAACTTTTTGTTGTTTAGATATTTTTGTACAATAAACTGCATTTTGCTGCACTGATTTGCTTACTGTGAATAATTATCCACGAATTATAGTCATACGCCAAAACTATACATCAGTATATTTAATACAAAATTTCACCTGAATTTTTGCAGATGGGGCAGAATAAGAAATGGGGTGCGTATTATACGCATATACTGCGTAAGTATAATTAGCCAAATTCATACTGTATTTACTTAGTTGATGGACAGTTATTTTGCTAGGTCATGATATTAGAAAATAAACTTTAATCTCTTTTGAAAGAATATTTTTGGCGAGTTACAGCAGCAGAAAAACTTAACTGGGTATAGAAAATTTTTAAAATTTGGATAAATTCAGCTACACTCGCATTTCATTTCTTTCTAATTCAATTATGTGTAATCTTACACTGTTTTATTTTTTGCTATATTATGATTATTCTATAATGTTGAAATTTGGAAAATTTTCTTTTAATGTATGAATAAATTATCAATTAACCACTATTACACCATTCAAGTATACTTATGATATGGTATATGTAAATGATAAAAGAGCATGGTATGATTTATGTCATGTACATACAATATTCGTGGCACCAATGTACTGTCAGCTTTTACAAGATGATTCGCGTGTGTCATTTAATTTTATCATTAAACATGAAATTTCTTTTACTAGGTTTAAAACACACTGTTCACTGTACATAAGTACTATACTTATCGTTAGAATACTTACTCAGTACACATGATCTTACCATTGGGGCAATGAGTACATGCTACTATGTACTCTAGATTTAAAAAAAGTATGTGGTTGAGAGGGAGGAGCTAGACCGCCCACTCTATGTATTTCAAATGGGCAAGGATTCCTAGCCCTATCCTTGGGACCACATACTTTATTTATTCCGAGAGTACATACATATACTGAATGATCAAAAGCGTTTGTAGCATTGCATCACACGGTGGATATATTATATAGGAATATGATAAATCTAAATTCTAAGACAGTTAAAGTAGTTTTTTAACTTAATTTTTATCCCCAAACAAACACATAAATGTGGAATACATGCATGTATTTCACAGTATCGGGAAAGGAATATTTTCTGACGAGGACGAATATACGATAAGGAAAATCTTCTAGATTTTCCTTTTACTTAAGAAATGAACCTTCCGTAAGCATACTCTAAAATATTTTTCTGTGGCTCAGATTCTGAGCCTCAGAAATACTTCTAAAAATTGTTATTATATTCATTATTCATTGGATACTTTTTAATCTTGTACATTTTGCATAGCCAAAGTCAATATGAAGTTGTTTTGCTCTCATTTTGCTCTAGCGCGTCCTTTTCCTTTTCAACATGCTTGAATTCTAAAGGTCACACAGGACGAATATTTAATACTTTCACATGTATGATATGATTAGTAGTAACTATTACTAAGTGGGAGACCAAATAAAAAAATCGCTTCTTCATTCGTATATAGGTATGTACATTTTCAGCCATCACATCAGACTGACGTGCTTTATTATTTTTCCATTTTTTACACACACATGCTACACGGCTAACGACAAGTACGTAGCCGTGTAGCATGGGTGTGAAACTGAGAAATTACATTCACCTGTCTTGAACAGGATAATTAAACAACGTTATATATAATAAATAAAACGGTTATCACTTACCTATAACCAAAATATTGTATGTGAAAATGATCCCAATTTTTATTCCACATTTACTTATTATTGTCAAATATGTAGAGGGCAAATAGAGACTTCGTGTAAAGTGTTCAAAGCGATCAAATGCCAACGACTTTATTTATTAGAAATTTAAACTTTTTATTATATACTTGCAATTCATACGTACATTTTCATAATATTGATCGATATTTGATGTATTCAATACTCGGTAAGTAATATGCAGGAGTCACGTTGATGTTCCACAAAAAAGCAAGCGAAAGGACAATGTAAGGCAATTTGGTATTGTTCTCTCTCTTTCATCCTCATGTAAATACCACAAAATTGATTCTTCTCTCCCTTAGAAATTGATCTGAAGAGCGGAAATGCCACCATTAGCGCCAGCAACATACAAGTTACCGACAGAGCTCATAGCCATTGCATTTACATAACCACCCACATCACATTCTGTAATTTTTTCTAGTCTATTAAGGTCCCATGCAATAATTTTGTTGTCCCATCCACCACTGAAAAATCGGTCAGGATTCCCGATTATGGCATTAATTATCATTTTGTGTCCCTGTGAATTCATAAATTATTTCACAATTTAAACGTCATGGCAGGAGGAGAATCAATGCTATAATATAGTTATAGTAAACCGATATGTAGATTTGTTTTCTTTACCTTTAATTTTCCAAGAAGGGGATTACCCTTGGTGACATTGTCGTGAACAAGTATGTCCATACCAGTACGGTCAACAAAGACGAGTTTAGTCCCTCCAGAGACTCGCAGTGGTCCTCGACCTTCCAACGTATTGGATGTTGTGCAGTTCCCTTTATCAGTGATACAACAAGTCATACCATCCATATTATTATTTATAATTAAGACTTAATCCCCTCTTTCATGTGGATTGTTTTCTTCTTCTCTCTCACAACTCAATCAAAATAATTCAAAAGATGAAACAACCGACACTGATTACACACGAAAAATGAAAGGATTACTTATTTCCTTTGATCCTTATTTATAGGATGATGTTTGGATTTTCTCTCTCGTCTTTCTGTATATGCCTAATGGATGAATATATAAATAAATGATAACTGAAATAATAAAGGGAGACAGCACAAAAGAAAATATACCCGCTTTTTTACCAAATTCCGATATGACAACATCACGGTCGCGAACAGTGTATATTTTTTCGCCATCAACAAACATATCCCAAACCTCCTCACAGGCATTAAAATTGCCTTCGGATTGCCCATCACGCCAAACCCAAATCTTGAGAGCAAACAAAAGATTAACTGATTAAGATTCATTCCGGTTTCGGTAATGACAGAATAGTAATATGAAATGGACCATCATGGAATAATTGACAATTTTACATCTCCAGCTTCGTCTCCAGAGTATAGACGTCCACCCGACATCCGTAGTCGTCTCACAGGCTGTTTATGCCCTTCAAGTGTCCGTGCTAACACCCAGGACTGATCTGCATTCTTCGTCCACTCACGAATAGTCGAGTCATTGGAACAGGTGTAAAAATTCTTCCCTTCCGATGCCATATGATAAATTGGATAGTCATGAGCTTGAAACTCTGTAATGAGTTTTAAGTCTGGAGTCCAAATCTGAATTATTCAAGTAAATTAAAATTAAAATCATAATAGTATGACAGTCACATTCCTCGAACATATTAAGTACATTGTACCTTGTAATTAATGAAACACAACATACGACAAATATATTCGAGTAAATATGCATAAGTATACTTACTTTTACTTTACCACCATCTCCACCACTTACTACATTCCCTTCATGCCAAAGCAAACACTCCACATCACCGATGTGTCTCGCACTTTCGTCAGTCTTTGCAATTAGGACCAAAGACATTTCTATATAGATAACTATGTAAATAACAAATTATTTCTCAACCTGTTTACTGTCACAGTTTTAAAAAATTTAAGAATTCTCAAATAGTACAATCAGTGTGAGAAAAACTGTCTGTTTTTAGCCACGTGCATATAAGTAAATATAACAAAAGGTGAAACTGAAGAATGATGATGAATTTGATTTCCAAAAGAAAAACTTTTGAAATAAGTAAAATTTACCGAGAAAACGTAACACACACAAGTGTATTCACCTTCGTACTGCAAATCAAAACTGCATACTCCTGACATATGAAAATCTCATTTATAGCTGCAGATTGTGCCAAAAATAAAACCCGACAGCAAACAAGGTCACGCTATCTGCTTCGGATTCAACAAAAAAAGGAGCAGCGCGAAAAGAACCGAATATTCGGTAATTCCTGTGGAAATCTCTTTCGTTTTACGTCAGTGTGTACTATTTTTTCTTATGAGTTCGAATCTATTCCTTCCTTGGTACTATGCATATATATGTAAGATGAAGTACAACATGCCAAAACATATATACTGCGTCTTGGATCAAATTATTAAATATTTTATTAAAGATATTAGGTTAAAGATATTTATATTATTCATTTAGTTCTTGTAAACAAAGTAAGAAGAAGGCACGTTTAGCATTTGTATTGCATTTCACATTTCATTTCGGATTGCAAAATGTTATAATCACATATTATGTACTCTTATCATCATAAGTAGCTGCAAATATTACTCGAGTTGCAAAGGTTAAAAACTGGAATTATAATCGAAGATTACAAAAAAGTAAAACATAAAAAGATAAAAAGATTGGGAAAGTATACATCATATTTAGCTTGTAAAATATATAATTTGTACACTTATTAATACTTAATACAATTTTCACAGCAACAATTCTCATGTATAAATTTAAATGCACTAATTATGGCGATAAAACAACAACCATAAGTATACGTAATATGTCTACCAGATAGACTCATAGAATCTATAGGTATTTTTAATATTTGGCATGCAAAGCAAACTATAGTTTATTGCACATTATAAATAAGTAGGATCGTATAAATCAAAGAATGGCAATTCTCGACTTAAGACCTGGCTGAATTGCCATTCTTTGGTATAAATGCAATACGGAAATACCTGAAAAATTATTCCGTAACTTTTGCAATAGAAGAGACGATTCGAATTAAATTTTGTAAACCAAAAATGTAATTTTCATCAAGAAGCTCGCCAGTGTTCAACGGGAAGACGTGAGCAAAGTCAATCATTTTTACTCGAAGCCAGTCATCCGTGTTTAATGAGGTTTCTCCCTGCCCTGCATGAACTACGTTTTGAACATTTCGGAATAGCTTAGCTATATACTCAGCATCATATACAATCAGTAAAGAGCTAGCGTAAAAAGCGTAGTCCTTTTGAATGTCAAAATATTTCTTCACTTGAATTAATTTTTCCAATAATTTCAACGCAATGAACTGATGTGATCCAATTTTCTCATTTAAAAAGTCCTTAATAGCTGTACAAAACCATAAAAAAAGTATTATCAGAATCTGTTTGACAACAGCGAAAATTCTAAAACTAAAGCATATGTACAATAAATGACAATAACTCTCGTCATTTATACAATTAAATGTCTCCATCGCTGTGGCCGACTCACAAATTCTGTCCAAACTGTCTCGTTTATTGGTAAAAACGACGAAAAACAAAAAACTACCTCAACAAATTACAATAAAGAAATGCTAGTTACATAATGTCACAAAAGGAATCGACTACGCATGCAGATGTTTAATTATAAATCCGAGTTGACTAATTAATGACATTGAAGAATAACATACCTTTGTCGATATTATCTGAATTCAAATGCCTTCCAAATTCTTTATCCAATTTGATAGGACGCTTTGCTGCCACATCGTAGTATTGCATTCCAGTGATGCTGATTCCTAATGGAGCCTTCGTGCCAATGTACTTGGTCTGTAGGAATAAAAGTCAATGAGACTATTACTGGAAAATTCTTTATGTCTCTTTTTGACATGCTGTTTCACATAATATGAATCCAATAATAGATTGGACCTTAGTGAGTAGTAGAAAAACTAGTACTAACTTTTTCATGCTCAACTTTGGTATTTGAAGCGAGGGGATCCCAGGTTTTTACTCCAATCTTTACATCCACAATGCAGGGTTGTAAAAATCCTTGTACAATGTCTTCTAGAATTAAGTATTCATTCCGCACACCTGTACCATCTGCAATATTATAATTTTGTTTCTTATTTACATCGTTATCACCACATATACACAAGTAAGGACGGTTTGAAGTACACAGTACACAGGCCAAGTGTTGCAAACAATAGTGAGAAATCATGCGAATCGGCCTTTTTAGTAATTAGATTATTATAGACTGTAATGATTCATATTTATCTGATTAAATCAGACAAATATACCTGTATTGGTTGATTCAATATTAGTTGATCCAAAGAAATTTGGGATTAATTCTCGCAAAAGAAGGATAGTTTCAGAATTTTTCGCAGCAGTCGGATGATTGACATTTTGGTAAAAGTTTAATTCTCGTTGACCCAGTGGTGGTTTTTGCTTTTGTTTCAAAACAAATCCTAATTTATGCTTGAGTACACCTAATATGTATTAAATTGGCAAGATAAAATTGAGAATTACATTATGAATCATAATTTATGATATTGTTTAATTCATATTAGAAATATGACAGGAGCACAATTTCGATAATTTACCTGTCCTTGCATGGCCTGCGATTTGATGACTCAACGCTTCTGTATCTTCTTCCGGAATCACTTCGGGTATTACAGGTGGAAGATATGTGGAAATAAGGTACGATCCTTTTGTAACACTTGTAGAGATTCCTCTGACTGTCAATGAATGATTTAATTAAGATTTAAGAAATGTACACACGCACACACTTAAGTACATATATGATATAAGTTACCTATATATGTAATGGATTTTAAATATATTTGAATTGTACACAATCGCATGATATTATCACCTACCTTTGTTATTATTGTCCTGGTCAATCTCATCATTAGATTTGGTATTAGTAGTACATGAAGAATAATTGTCATGCAAATCAACTGTAGCTATTTTTGCTGTTGTTGAGTCACCATCACAAATTAGACGACAAGCCATGATAATGTAAATAAAGGAAGGACCAGCCTTATATAGTTAACTTGAATATCGTAAAATAAAAAGAACGTTTACACTTTCGAGCAGCAAAGTTGTCCGAATAACTAAATTCATATAAATACTTTTTACTTAATCTAATACATTTTATCTAAATTACTAAATGCGATATTAAAAATCAACTATTATAATTTTTTTGGCAATGAAAATATGAAAATATTTGAAAATATTTCGCAGCTCAAGGATATCCCGAGTTCGACAATTGTACTACTTGTTGTTAATAAGCAGGCTATCTGACAGCCGCTATCATGATATGTGATATGGCAGGAAATCTTCAAAAGTAGCCGATAAATACTGTTTTTATTGCAAATTAAACCCCAAGATTATTGATTCCATATTTTAAGAGAGCTCACTCACTTATTGTTTTTATATTAAATTATTTTTTTAGGCTTGTATCAGATAATATGTAGAAATATGCCTTTTGGATATTACACAAACACAAGAAAAAAACCACCAAAGGAGCAAAAGGTAATGGCAATTCCGCTATATCAAATTTGTTCCATCATTTATTTATCATACTTGTAGAATCCCTCACCCGATTTAATTCCGAGTTTTCCTTCTTTAACCATTTTGCGAACGCTCTCGGGTACTTTGAATACTGGATTGTCGGGGAAACGTTCGGCCCAACCTACGAGAAATTTGAATAAATTTTATCTGTACTTATTATACTCCACAATGATGCACAAAGTAACGAAATATTGATGGAATAATATTCCATTATATTATAATATACCTTCGACTATAAACAAAGATGTATCAAGTCCGACGTAATCCGAGAGTTCAAAAGGACCCATTGGGTACCCTGCACCTAGTTTCCTATTTTTTTACAAGACAAGTCATTTTCAGTCTTACTATTTGTCCCCTCTCTCTGTCTAATATATATGTACTTATAACGTGTTTATATATACCTCTCTGCTTTTCATAAGATAATAATACTTACATTGCAGTGTCAATATCCCTTGCACTCGCATCACCTATATAATTGTAAAAATAGTAGGGTTATTCATTACAAATTATTGATATCTGACATTAATTTCCCATTGTTATGTCAAAATTAAAACTGACCTCTTTCGAGCATTCGAACCGCTTCCATAGTGTAGGGTATTAAGAGGCGATTGACAATAAATCCTGGAGTATCCTTACATGATACAGTAACTTTTCCCAATGATTTACCCCATGAATTGATAGCTTCATAAGTTGCATCAGACGTTTCCGGGATTCGAATCACTTCCAAAAGTTTCATAACTGGAACTGGATTGAAGAAATGGAGTCCACCGAAGCGATCTTTCCTGTTTGTAGGTTGAGCAATTTCACCAATTGGAATACTTGATGTGTTACTTGCGAAAATTGTGTTCTTTGGTGCTACCTGAATCATCATCAATCATATTGCATCTTCTTTGACAATACATATATGTGGATTGGAGTACAAAAATCATGAACAGGTAAAAAAAGCGTGCATGTATCTTACTTTGTCAATATCAGCAAACAACTTTTGTTTAATCTTTAAGTTCTCAACGATAGCTTCAAGCACTAAATCTGATTCTCCTACAGCCTTGTTTATATCCGTGGTGTAAGTAAGTCTTCCCAATGCTTCCTTAGCAAAATTTCCAGCCTTAGCTGGATCATCCTGAAAAAATATACGTATACACGCACGCACTTTTATACATATCGTCGTCTAACATTCAAAACCTCGTAACTTTTTTTTGGGCTCCTCATCCTTCATAATAGAAAATCACATACTAGACTAGGCTCCGCCCCCTCAAAAAGTTACGAGGTTTTGTATGTAGCCAAAAAAAAGTTACGAGGTTTTGCATGTTAGACGACGATATGTATGTCTTAGAGTAAATTATTTATTCAAATACATTATTAAATTATGGTACCTTATTTTACCTTGAATTGTTTCTTTGCAACTCGTTGAATGCTTTGTTCGATTCTACCCTGGGACTTATTGAGAACATCCTGGCTAAGATCAACGAGATTGACTTTGTTTCCGGCTTGCGCTGCCACTTGAGCTACACAAAATCAAAACAAACATGAAATACTAATCTTGTATATGTCAAATCATCTGAGTTAATTTATTAATTAATTAATAATTACCTATGCCTGCCCCCATGAGACCCCCACCAATAACAGTGACATTATTGATGGCCATTGCAGTTGTGGTCGTTGAAAAACAACGTCCAGTAGAAGTAGTCAGAGCAAGTTTACACAATAATTTATGTGCCATTTTAATTGACTGTAGAGAGGTTATAGCGGATGTGGATCAGAAATAAATATTAAATTGAGTTAGAATGGAGAGTCAACACATAGACACAGAGACAAAATTTAAGGAACACAGAACGACCCAAAAAGGGATGAAGTGACAATTGAAAAGTCAAACTTTGAATGGAAATTGCTTATTGAGGAGAAGTGAGGAGGTTAGGTAGTAGTATATATATAGTTAAAATATAAATATTTAAAACTACTATACACTTGAGTCTAAGACTGATGGACACGTGTACATAGAACGCCTACGAAATATTAACCGCTGCCTATATTATACTTGTCCTTGTCCCCTACAAAAACTAAAATAAAAAAATGACCTTTGTACCGAATAACAAAAAAACTTGTGTAACTTTTTCACATCAAAGACTTTCATGACTCCCGGCAAATGGTAAGTATGTATATGTTTGATGCAAAATACTGCAGTAATAAAATGTCAAGCCTTCACAAAGTACATTAAACGAGTACTATTAATTTAATATAGTATATATTGAATATATTCATTTATTAGATTGTCTCTCTACGTTTATAATATAATTGTTATCTCTTTGCACTTTTTATTCTACTGGCTTCACATGAGAAGTATTAGCACTATTAGTTGTATCTACAAGTTTCGAAAATACCAACTCCACAAGTGACAAAATTAAATCTTGATTCAATAGCGTTTCTTGACAGACTTTGGTTAGCCGATCTATTGTCATTTCGACCCGGGGTCGGCCCCATGCCCACCGAAGCCAAGCTATGGAAAAAAATACAAATATTAGAAGAGAGTTATTTAGTAGAATTCACTGGACAATTAGGCATTACATATTTAAGTAAGTATATATAGAGGAGCTTCGGGCAAGATTGAGCAGCACCGTAGAAGTTAAATCACAATTAAACGGTTCAATATAAATTGTTGACGTACATATCTTTTTTTAAACCCTTGTCAGTCTGCATCTGGTGCGTATGACATTTTAAATGCCTGAGGTCAAATGACCGGTTCTACGGCGATTTGAATAAAAGTTGCATAAAGTGCGCACTGCAAACAAAGTTGTTCGCTATTGTGTGTGGATGCGAGTAGTTTTTCAAAAATCATATTTCTCATCCCAGCACTGTTGCTGGCCTCAAAGTATTTTTAATAATGTGCAATTGGACCAAATATGCTTGTAAAAAATTATGAAACCCTAGATAAGACCAAGAATAAGACACTTTTTCACGGTGGTTCTCATTTTTTCCCAAACCCTGTTTTTGGAAACCTTTTTCAAAAGTTAAATTAATTAAAAATTGAAGAAAAAGTAAATGAGGCTTGGATATATATAATGAATGAGCCAATCTTTCCTTTGATGTTTTCACAATCCCAATCCACTCATCAGATTTTGCGTAACTGCAAAAATAGTGTTTTCTGCTCAATCTTACCCACAGCTCCTCTTTATAAAGAACATGTATGTAAGTATATGACATATTATTGTTTCTATACTATCTGTACCCACCTGGAATTTTTTGTTTCAGGCAGTTTTTCAAATCAGATTCTGTAAATTGAATTTCGTGTTCAACAGTGGTCTCCTCATCAAATGTACTCCATTCTTTAATAGCTCCAGTTGCTGAGTCTAAATAAGTAAGTATACTTTCTGGAGAAAGAAAGAGCTCAAGAAATTCCTGCAGATAATTTTCAAACGATTTTCCACTGATTGATAAAAATGCCGAAACGGAAGTAGCATGAGGACGAGTCAGCCATAAAACATCACATAACAAATGCGTGGCAACCACAGCTAATGGATAGGCCACTTCAACTAATGGCTCTATACACAAAAACAAATAAATATTTGAGAGATCCATTATTAGTAGCTACTAGTAACGTTCAAAGCATTGTTAATAATAATATTAATTGCTGCCTCTGCTTTATTACCTTCCACTAATGTTTCTGAGGTTGTAGAACTTGGTGGGTCCATGTCAAATAATGGAGTGTTCGTTTCCCTGTTTAAATTATTATCCGTCTCAAGACCTTTAGTTTCCTCTTCCGCTTCAGACTTTGCGTCCTACATATTATTGCAATTATTACATTTATTGCAAATCAATTATATAAGTTGTCAATTGGTATTTTACTTCGCGTATATGAGTCACCTGCTGAGTCGACATATCCCAGTAGTCTGTAGTAGATATGTCGACTCAGCAGGTGACTCATACGCAAAGTAAAATACCAATTGACAATACATGTGGAAATAGCCACAATTAAATTATTATATTTCCAAAGGAAACATCTGTATTTGCTTACAGCAAAAGAAGCATTTTCCGGAGACGTTTGAGAAGTTTTATCCAAATCCCCAGGATTTGATGAGGCTAGTTTTTCTGCACGTAGAAAGGACGCGAATAAACTTTTGGCTTTAAAAGTCCTATCAGGAGTTTTTCCGCCAGTAGCATCTGGAGAACTTGGAATCGCCATCAAATCCGATTCAAAACTAGGTAAAGCCTCTCGAAGGCTGTTAAAGACACCTGTAAACTTCTTTGCCAACTGGAAATAAAAATTAAAACAATTCAGAGTGCTGTACACGCAGTCTTATAATGTTGGCAATATGCAAATAATATTATTATTACATGCATACTTAGTAAGTATACTTAGTAAGTATTACTTACCTTATCAAAACGATGAATAGGAATAGCATCCGAACTCGCAAATGCTTGAAAACCATCTTCGCCATAGGCCATGAACTGTCGCAGTTGATGAGAAAAACCGAGTACAGGGTGATAACAGAGTTGATGTAGGTAACGTTCTAAAGCAATCTTTCTCTGATTAATATTCGTATTATAATCAGATTTAGAGAAAGACAGATTTAGCCATTTATTTGGAGCTTTTATGCCTTTGACGTGTGGTCGCCACAAACTACTTTCTTCCAAATTTGTTTGTAACATGAGAAATTCTTGGAATCTGCGTTTAATTGTTGTTGTCCTTAAAACTAATTTTTCCAACTGACCATTGTCATTTTCCTCGACATAAACTCCTTCGTACTGAAAATTATATCAAAGACAATAATATACAGATTTACTCGTCATTTTTCAATGACAAAAAGCATTGAAAATTAAACGTGTTAATAAATAAAAAACACACTGCACAAAAACGTTTTTCAGTTTTCGACAGAATTATTTAGTTAGTAGACGTACCTGAATGCAATATAATACAAATTCTCCACTAGAATCACGGCAGGATTCTGTTTTGGGTATTGAAACATTGAGAAAGAAACGATTGACAACTGGACCAACAACAGATTCATCAAGTTCATCAACTATTTTCTCGAGCCTTTTTTAAAAAAATAAAAACAAACAAGAAACGTTATGAAATTAAAATTTGCAAAAGATATTAATTTTGTATATATTAATTATTTGCTAAGCATTATTGACATACTTGTCTGAATCCCAACTACCATGTGAATTAGTACTGGACGTAGAGCTGAGGCTGGATGCACTGGATTGAGAATTTAAACTTGGTCTAGTTGGTCTACTAGTCGTATTATGCCCAGTCGTAACTGATGGAGTTGATTGATCTGTTGTTGTTGCCGTTGGGTTTGGAGTCATTGATGCTGCTGTATGTTCAGGAGAACTTTTTTCAGGTGTAACAGATGTATTTTTAAATACTTCCGGATCAATATCCTGACTATTAATATTTTCCATTAAATTTTTCTGACTCTGCTTTTGCTCCAACAAAGCTCTCAACTTTGAGATGGTGGCTGCAAAATCCTCTGGTTCTTCATACATTGGAGAAACGTCCTGTTTATTAGTACCAGATGGATTTCCAGTGTGTAATATTTGTGCATCATCAAAACTCATTTCCAAATCAAATTCTTTTTGCCGTGTCACGCAATTCACACCCATTGTTTCATCCAAGGATTTTGTAGCTAGTTTGTCTCCATAACTTAAAGATGCCTTCATCTTAATCGTGTCATCTAATGAATAGTGCCGATTTGAGATGGACTTGTTTCCTCCCATAGTCGGTGTTTCAACAACAATGTCGTCAGAGTCATTAATTGTCAAGTTCTCCTGCTCAACAACTGATGATGACATTTGACTATTCTTCCCATTATTCTTCTCATTGGTAATCGTTCCATGGTACAAATTTGAATTACTATCAGATTTTATTTCATTGTATTCGTTATCACCCTCACTGTCCTCCTCCACACTGTCCTCCTCCTCCTCCTCCTCCTCCTCTTCGGCATCTCTAGTACTCGTAATATTATTAGAATCTAAACATTGGAAATAAGTCCCTTCACAGGCAGGTAAAAGGGGTAAAGCAGTTGTGGATAGTAGTCCACCGAGAGCAGCTGGGACACTCGGTGAAGCAATTTTTTTCCTCTTATTCTTGTCATCAATCTCCATTTTACTACCACCTACTAGTGCAGTGGTATTTAGTAGTAGTAGTGATTTTTTCGAAGGAGTAGCACGAGTTGAAATATGAACTCCTCCAGCATCTTCATTGTGTTGTGCTGTGCATTTGAATGATGACTCGCTATTTATTTTATTGGTCGAGTCTCGTGGAAGATTTTTATTAGAAGACGCGTCAACAACAAGAGCAGTACTATTACCGTTTGTACTGTCGTCGTCTATTGAATCATTATTTTGAATTTTATTTGTTGTAGGTGCAGTTATTATTGAATCATCTTTAAGTTTGGAAGGAAATTCAAAGAGGGATTCTTGTGAGGACCCTGTAGAAATTGTAGTAGTATCTGGAGCCGTATTTGGAGCCCCCGAAGATATAAGTTTCTTCAATGTTGTATTGATGTATTTTGGGTCAGCTATCAAATCAATATAATATAGAACAAAACCTTTGACAAGGATTCCCGAAAGAAATTGGCAGACGAGAGTCGACTGAAGATCCGGTATAGCAAATTCTTTCAGCAAAATATACAAAAGATTTTCTATACAAACAGAAACAAAAATTCAAAATAATTACTTAACTAATTCATATTGATTTGTGTTTTTATTTTATTTAGATTTGAAATAGGTATAGTTTTTGGGGCGTACCGTAGTGCTTTGAAAGATCTTCTCGTGTCTCCACAAAAGTGTGAGCGAACCTATGAAAACAAATTTGAAATTACATGTGTTAATGAACGATCCAAAAAGGATTCTTTACTTATATATAGATATATAAGGAAGACCATGATTTTTTTCCGTGACAATTTACAGGTATACCTACCTAAAATGCTGTGCAAAATTATCATCAGGTGAAGAGATTTTTTTAGTGGCCTCACAGTAAGTTTTCCAATGTAAATGAACTACTTCAATAGCTTCCTTCACCAACGTTGTACGGTCAATCTTCAAATAAAATATATTCCAGATTATTTTTGTGCTTGTAGAAAAAACACTCATCAAAATGATTAAAAGAAGAATAAATAATACGAACCTGCTGAAATTTCAGGACGAGACGGTCAAAGGTGGCATGAAGGATTCGTTTGGCTTCTTTAGGAAATGATTTTTCGTCAGAGATTCGTTCATACCATTCCCTGATACAGCTCTCGAAAATGGCATCCGTGAGGGAATCTCTCTGGAATTCCAAACGTGATAAATATTCCTTGTTGTAGCCGCCGTCGGTATGTAAAGGGAAGTTATTAAGTCCACTGTTGAATGAAATACTTGAGATGCCATTGGATGTGATTGCACTACTACGTTGACGAATAAAATGAGTAATGGGGAGGAATGTAAAATGACTTCGGAGTCGACTGAGGGAATCGTGTGGTTGTTCCGACGACGTAATAATAAAACGAGAATAGAATCTTTGAGAGATGACAAAGGAAATTAAAATGAGAGTCAAACTATAGAAAAGGAAGCAACACCAAACAAATATTGGATTCCCCCATGAAAAAGGACAAGAAAGGCCGACAGTCAGTTCAAGTTCAGTCATATATGAAGCAAAATAATTGACTCTGCTTTTTGATTGTTACACTGTGTAACTTACACATTGAATACTATAAATATATACATTTACACTATATTATATAAATAAACAAAAAAAATATATAAATGTATTTGTGTTGTGTATTATTATTGGGCCATTTTTGTTAAATCTCTGGTCCACTTCAAGACTTGTCCAGCATCTGAAATTATTATTAAAAAAACAATATCATTAAAATCTTATTATCCTACACAAATGTTACAGGTGAGACTCTCAAATCCATTACATGTACATGCTCGTTATCAAAATAGATTCAACACATGACTACTAAAATCCGAGAAATCACAACCAAAAACACTTGTTAAGCCCTAAAATTCACAGTGACTAATATATATATACCTATACAACTGACGATAAATTCCCTCACTTTTCCGCAAGAATTTTATGCGTAAAATCACACCAATACCACACAAAAAATATAGGAAATAAACAAAGAATTTACTTGAATTTTGAAGGGGAACGAATCAAGGACAATGAAAATTTTTGGCTGGTGTAAACATATAACTAAAGTCGTAGTACATATAGCACAGTGAAAGTTTGGGATTCTAAATTCTCAACTGATGATGAGATCTGGAGCCAGAGAAAGATTCGATCGATAAAGTAGTTGAAGTTGGCCGCTTTTCCTAGTATACAGTCTATTATTACAGAAGTAATATACATATATACATATTATAGACTGTAAAAACAAGCCTACACACATAAAAACACGAGTATAAAATGTGAGGCAAAGAAAGGATGTGATTTCACTGATATTTTATCCGCCTCTACCCACATACACAGTACGTAATACACACACACACGCATACATATTGTACTGTATCCTGGAGAAAGCACATGCAATAGCTCATTGTACGTATGTACACTATAATGCAATTATAGTTTCAGCATGCATGTATATAGGCAGAGAGATATTTAAACAAACAAAATTTTAAGACATATACTATACAGAACAACACAACGGAGTTGTACAGTTACATTCATGAACTTATTATATATTTGTTATTGCATTCGTGTGCTACACACGTATTTTATAATAATGATTACTGATTGGCATGAACGATATATTATATCGTTTTATAATGTTATATGATAAGTAATATATAATGTAAAGAATAAAGTAGTGAAAGCTGTTGGAAAATATGAATGCTGGTAAGTATTTGTTATACTAACCTCCGTTTCACTTTCACCTGCGAACGGGAACCTGGGACGTCCGTACAGGATGAAGGGAAATGTATGTACTGGTTGGTTACTTTCTCTTCGAATTCCGAATTCGGATACAACTGGAGGGTAAAATCATTCTTTCGGGACTAGATGGTGCATTATGTCCGGGAGAGTAACAATTCTTTGTCAATATATTATACGGTAGCCCCCCGAGTCGCTCCATGCTTCTCTACAATGCAATGGAATCCTCGGCGAACATTTCTCATCACTCTCTTCTTTTCCCTATATATTTACTATATGAATATTAATGTTTCACCTTATTCTATTATGTACTTCCTATATGTACAAGCAATTCAAATTTTTAACTAATTTCTTGTAGCCAATTTGTCCGGATTTTTATTACATTTAGTGAATTGTTTGTTATTGAAAAAGAATTCCATTCCTTTTTCTATATCTGTTGAGTCAAAAGTCTTATTTGTGTTAGATAATTAATTTATTGGGAACGACAGCAGCAGGTAGCTTGTTAGCATTTGTTTTGGATGTACAATGAAAACTAAACATCACTATAATAAGAATAACAACAAATCTTTAACTCATTTGCATACACGCAGATACATTTGAATTCCTCGAGGACGAATACGGAGACACAGGAAATAGTTTACGTCTTTTTTGTTTAAATTCTAATTAAAAATGACGAATCCAGCTTTGCTCTCTCAGTTCTCGTTCTCAGTATACAAACTAGAAAAAAACATGCAAACAACTCGAATCCACGTCATATATATCGGCTCATTTTACTTTCTCATGAAAACCTACTACAAATATACAAACTACTGTATAGAAAACAAATATACAAACTACTGTATAGAAAACAAATATATGAAGGAATGCGTGTCAAATTTACGCAGTTCATGTCTTTTTCTAGTGAAGACGAAAACAAGTTAAACATTTTTTCATTGCAAAAATTTTGTTCCTTTCAAAGCGTATATATATATTTACGAACAATAAAGATTTAAACATTGGTTCTGCGACGAAATGAGTTTGCCTAAAACAAAAAAAAGTGAAACAAAACGATAAGCGATACCATCTCATCGTCAGCATGCTGCTGTTTTTTCCTCGATCGTCTCATGACCATCGACTGTAAACTGCAAACTACATACACATTAGCTGTATATATTTCAAGCCACCTTTAATAACTAATATTACAAATATATATGCAAACAAAATTGACTCTGATTCAGAACTGGTGTCGCGTGTCTTCAAATTCCTATACAATCAAAAACGTTTTGGGTTTCAAAGTTCAATTGATTCCGTCGAAAGTTGAAACAAGTCCACACAAAAAACAACAAAAGTCTTGTGTTTCATTTTCATGCTAAAACTGAAATGAAAATGCATATTGAATCTGAATCTGAATCTGAATCTGATTTTTAATAATATTCAGTCTGATTTATTTTTTGCGCCGTCATCAATATCATCTCAAATTTAATGTCCATGTACTGTACATGACTATTATTAATTTGATCCGCTCGCAGGCTCAGGTAATGTCTAAATGTGAGAAGGAGTGGAACAATTAATGGAGAGTCATATGACTTAACTGCGACTGTAAATGCAAAATGCTGTAAGAATTTTTAATTTGAATATACCAAGAAAAGCATCCATATGCATACACAAATATAGTACATACACATTTACATGCTATAGCGCAAGCACGTGCTACAATTACAATAGCAATATAACTTATAACGTATAAAAAAAAGAGTTCCGAAAGAGTCCCCAAATATATATATATATATATATATAATATAAAAAATAAATAATAATAAACGTAATATAATATAGGAAGACGAAGAAAATCCACGGACGTCATTCAGAATGGCGAGACGACGACAATGACAAAAAGAATCGCAAAGTCTTTTATCATATATCACCAAACTTATTACCAGCTATTTCATTGACAAAAATGAACCACAAATCATAGACAAGATATTTCTGTATGTATAGAATGGAATGGAATGAGCAGAGACAAAAGTCTTCGGTTAACCTCCAGAAGATTGTTTGACAGACAGGAACAAGAATGACATAAAAAAAAATTCGGGAAGAAGAGCTTTAGCTCAACTGAATGAAAAAGAGTACGACAAAACACAAGTTATACGATATATACTGTACTCTTCATTTTGTATAAGAGTTATAAGTTACCAGTTGGAATATATATATAATATATATATTGTAATATATATTATATGTATCATGTTTATAAGCATATCACGATCACGATATTAGTTTGTTTATGAGGAGATGAAAATCCGTTGATCGAAGTCATTGGATTGTAATCTGAGAGTTCTGACGATATTGTCGTCGTCAGGAAAATGAATAGGGCAAGCAAGAGAGAGAGAGAGTGATAGAAAGAAAGAAAGAAAGATGCCTTTGGAGATAAAGAAAAAAATTTGCGAGAAATATGACAACTTTATACATATCATATATATAAGCTATCTATCCATGTATCGACAATGAGTTTGTGAGGGTGGCCAACGGAATTGAGAAGAGGAGGACGACAACGACAAGGACGATGGTCTAACAATGTTGAGCTTGTGTATTGAATGAAATGATGAAAGAATAAGAAAGGAATGGAAGAAAAGAAAGAATCTCTTATCCATAAAACCAAAGGCAAAGAAAGAAAGAAAGAAGGCAGGGAGGAGAATGAGGAGGCTAGCAGTGAGTGAGTCGTGAGCAATGGGCAATGTGTAATGCAATGTGTGAAGTCATAATAATAACATGGGAGAGATATAGCATACGCTCACATGGGAAGAACGAGAGAGAGAGAGAGAGAGAGAGAGGGTATAGGTACAATTACAGTAGTAGTATACAGTAGTAGTATACACACGCTAGTTCACCAAGTCCCTTAGAGAAACCGAACAAAAATTCGGCCGTTCCTCTCACTCGTCGAAAAGTGTTCAAGACCAGAGCATACACAAAATTTAGCAGCAGCAGAAACAGCGTTCGTCTGTTTTGTGACTGACAGTCTCTCATTCACTCGCTTCATAATATTTATAAATAAATACGTTTGCATACGTTGTTATCACAAATGTGTAGGAGTGTTTAATAATTATAACAACAACAACAGGAAAATAGACAAAAAAAAAAGAAGATCAAAATCCATTAGCGTTCTAATTTGAAACAAAAACAAAAACATCGTACAGTTTACATCCATTCAGTGTAGCAGTTTCAAAGACAAAGCTTTTGGAATTTTTTATACAGTATTTGTATATTTATGTGATGAATTAAGAAATCCTTACGTAGTACAATACAAACGAATCAAGTTAATGTGTGAACATAAATAAAATAAATAAATAAATACAACAAGACGTGTGTGTACGTACTAGTATATACTCGGCAAGGAGACTATGCCAAAATGTCCCATTTACTCCTTCTGTGTATTTGTTCTTTCAAAATACTTTCTGTTCTGTGCATTTCCTCAGAGTCTTCAAGATTGACAGAGTTGACAGGGGAACTTCAATCCATCTTACAATTTGAAACTGTGAGCAAGAATAAAAATTCCTTGGAAGACTCCATTGGGATTTTACCACCCAAGTACATGATAGATCTCTATCATAAATATGACCAATTTGAAGGGGATGAAAAGGATTCCACAATTAGATGTATTTTGGGTAAGAACATTCACCAAGTCCTCCTCCTTTTACATTAAATACAAAAATAATATATAGTGCTTAATAGTAATAATAGGTAATAATAATTTTAATTCAAGTTGTATAAAGGTATAATTTAGTTAATGAAAATATATACGATATGTAGATATGTGTACAGTCCTGTGAAAACAATTTTTCACAACAAAAAGCACAATGAAATGACAGGAAGTGAAATGAATGTTTGTGGAAAATGCACCGAAAAAATTGATTTTTAAAGGCGGCATGCAATTTGATTTAGAGATAGAATTTAGAATTTAGAGGGAGGTTGTGTGTAAATACCTAAATTATATTGACCATGTGCCTTCACACGGGGTGTACATACGATACAATACATATTGGACGCAATGAGCTATGACTTTGTATGCTGACTTGGTGGTCAAGTCATTTAAGAAGAAAACACTCAGACCTCAGACATTGTATTTTGATTTTGGGAAGCTGAGCTTGTCTCTATATATGCGAACATAATGAGAGGGAGTCCCCGTGTGCCTGTTATGTAAGTGAAATGTTGGAATTGGAATTCTCATAAATTACATGCAGAGAGTGTAGAGAGACTGAAACACTCGAGAGAGTTGGTCTAGTGCTTCTCGGGTTTTTGTTCTTGTCTTCTCCACATCATAATATGTATAGGTATAGTATGCATATATACATGTGTGTGTGTGTGTGTGTGTGTGTGTGTGTGTGTGTGTGTGTGTGTGTGTGTGTGTGCTTCATGGTTTATGTTCACTTTACATTTGAGTAGACAAGTCTACAGATTAAGGATTTGTGTCCAACTCGTTGACTCGAGAATGAAACATGTGTATATTTGTATGAATGTGTGTACGATATGTATGAATGTATGCGGTTGAATGAATGAATGCATGTACTAGTATGCTCATGTAAATAATTTTATGAATCAGTGAGTGAACGAGGAAACGAGTACTAGGATGTATGTTATGTAATACCGCAGAGAAAGTCTAAATTATAATCAAAGCATGCTTGTACCGTACATTGTAGGATATAGTACCCGATACAAAAAGTATTAGATTGTTAATAGTCATTTTGAGACATATTAGAAAAAATGTCCAGGAAATTGTAGGTATATAAGATATAGGAATAGGAGTAGGAGTAGGCGTTGGTCATGAGTGAAGCTTGATCCATCTCCAAGTGATGTATCAAATAGGCGTTTCCTCTCCTGGCTACCACAAACTCCATATATCAATCTGTCCGAGCTTTCCGTATCATTGGCTCTGAGATTTGTTCTTCCCATTCATCTATATTGAGATATCGTCTTCTTCTTTTTCCTCCTCCAAGGGAAAGACAGAGAGAGGAGAGAGGAAGAGGAAGAGATACCGTCCAGATACAAGAATTTCACTCAGCAATAATGCTTTTCCATCAAATGATATCAATTACCATTATTTCAAGCTTCAAGCCCAAGAGCCGAGAAATGAAAAAATCTCTCTCTCTCTCTCTCACACACAGAGCAGCCTATTACAAGCTCGGCGGCATTCATTCTCGTTTCCTCACAAATCATTTTGAAACAGAACAAATTCTATTGGGTTAACAATATTATCTCTTTGTTTACACTGACTTGACTCCAAACTAAAGCAACCCTTTAAATGTAAAATACAGTGTGTGTACATTTTAGGTATATAGAGCTTTCTCATACAGTTCCTCACACTGTGTTACACATTTGAATTATCACCGTAGAAGAAACGTTAAAGATGAAGAAGACGATGGAGAGAAGGGTAGGACGTAGGTATGTACAATGTACAGATACAATATAATCTCTGTGTACGTACATCCTTTCATTCAGTCACCGTTTCCCATTTCACCCTTTGGTTTTAGTTGACTTCAACACACGGGTAGACTTTTCGTTTCACTCTTCTACTTTTCATGCCCATACACATTAGAACATTAGGAACGGCTCCTCAGTTAATTTGAACGTTGATGCTCTGTCAGCTTTACTTAGCGAACCAATTTGGATTTTGCATGGTTACACAGTTTTGTTTCCAAGTACAAGTCGAGTCGACTGGAAGACGAGCAGGCCGAGGCAGGCAGGTAGGATTTCTGTCTCTTCACATCCCAATTCAACTCTGTTATGTGTGGGCCAAAAAGCCAAAGTACTGAGTGAGAGAGAGAGAGAGAGAGAGAGAGAGAGAGAGAGAGAGAGAGAGAGAGAGAGAGAGGAAGAAGACCCGCGCTTAAGGTATTAATGAATGCCACACGATTCAACATTCAACTCCTCTAATGCACGGGGAACTTGAGTGCACACAGGGAACAGAGTGAAATCCTACATGTAGTTTATCCAAGTTATATCTCTTTTATGTATACACGTGGTCTGTCTGTATTCTGTATTCTGTATATTTCCATCAGTGAGAAGGACTAAATTGAGATGGCTACACAATAGAATTGAAGTCATGGCTTTTAAAGCTTCTCTCTCTCTTTCTTTTCTCTTGGACAACTCCAGCAACAACAACAACAACATCACATCAATAGTCCAACGCTTGTCAACTCACCTCAAATAAACTCCACCCCCTCACTTACGCTAACTGTATTGACTAATGCTAATAACTATAGGACCCGAGAGTGTGTGCTGTCAATCGGGAGTCGTGAAAACCATCTTTACCCAAACTTTATTTATCATACGTTCAGATATCTACTTGCCAGGTATTTTATACATATTTAAAATCTCTATGCACTACAGATGAAAATGATATAAAATCTCCACTGTCTACAATGATATATGTACATACATGCGTCGGTAGAGAGTAGAGAGGAGCTTCTTAATGACTTGTTCATTAATGTGTTATGTACGAATGTACGATAGGTATGCCATTCTGTACAAGTACAATCATAACTCTCTCAATGTTCAAATCCCATTGAATTTGGAGAACTGGAGAGAAATATAGAAATATGCTGATGAGGAAAACAAGTGCATTTCATGTCATGGAGTCTTTATTAGTTTCTCTGTAGTGTATGTGTGTTTGTAATGTGTGTGTGTGTGTTCAGAGTAAGGTAATGAACATTTATCCAAAGTCACCCCTCTTGAGACCAGGACATCTTTTAGTTTTTATGGAGACATTTCTACTGTTTTCAAGAGTCTTACTGTCGTAATTCTGGATGGGAAGAGAAAAATATTATATGGCTTGCCTACAGTTTCTGGGAAATATGTGAGAAATCTATCTATTGAATGGTTGAGAAAGGACATATTTGAGCACCTGCTGCACTCGGGAAAAACTCATTGTCTTCCTGAATAAATCCTCTTCACGGTCTTCTTCCGTATGAGAGTCGAGGGAAATGCCTTTGCAGTGCAACGTTATTCACATTCCATACGCTGCTCATTGCATGTGTCTATGAGTGTGTGTGTGTGTGTGTGTTTGAAATATGAGTATACACTAAAAACTAAATTCTAATAAACGAACGACTAAACCTTACGAATCATGTCAACTATATATTTTTGGATACTTTCCCTCCTCTCTCTCCCTCGATTGTCACCAGTCAGACTCAGAGTCACAGTCACAATCTAAGTCTGTAATGAACACGCACCTAGATGTGGATCGTTTTGTCTATGATCATCATATTATTTTTTCATCTTGTTCGTCTTTCTCTTCCGTCCGTCTGACGACTCCTCTCACTCACTCTTTCCGTCGTCATCTGCCTGTGTGTGTGTGTGTGTGTGTGATGGAAAGAGCCCATACAGTCTCACAATCAGTCTCAATACTCGTACTATACAAACATACATACGTATAGTTCATCAAGGGAAAAAAATGCTGCTCAAGTCACAATCGATAGTTCAGGGCAAAGGGAGCGTGTCAAACGACAATGTGCTGATGTTAGCCAGTTTTGAAGCCGTCATGTGAAAGAAAGTGGCAGACAATACTTTGAGAAGGAGTTCTTGTTGATGTGCGACAATGAAAGGATTCATAGAGTTGATCAGACTACGTAACAGCTGGGGCTGTTTGTCCACGTTGATAACTCTGTGCTATGTCAAATATCAAATATACACATTCACATTCACATTGCACACATACACACATGCATACGAACATACAAACACTCACACAGTGTACGTACGGGTGTTTGAGTAAGTGGACTCACTCGGGACAATCCTTACGCTAATATAATATGGCACACGCCACGACGTCTCTGAGCATGGATTCATAGCGGGTTTCTTTCCCTCTTTTTTTCTTCTTTCGTTGTCGTCCATACAATTTCTCAGTTTCAGACTTCAGTGTGTTCCAGGTCGCTTACGCCGTCACCTTCTATCCTCCGTTCCATCCATAATACAAGACTTTGAAAAATGAAAAGTTTCCCTGTACTCGTCATACGGACATGGACACTCTCCTCTTCCGCTTAACACTTGCTCCCCCATCTCTCTCTCTTTTTGCCCAACAAACTACTGTTGTCCTCCAAACGTCTAAGAAATACGAATCATCCTCTTCACAACTCTCTCCATCACAACATATCCTCTCCCTCTCGCTCTTTCTATTTAAATATTAAATAGGAAACAAATGTGTGAGGATCATAAAAACCGGAATGTGTTTTCTAGTCTGTTTTTGTTTGAGACTTCCAACAAATATCTTGTTCATTTTATCATAACGGGGAAATGCCCAAAACAAATGCGTTGAAGATATATACTGTGAGCAATGTGTTCAGTATTCTGAGTCAGAATTTCTCATGTAGGTACTGATAATTTTATTGTAATAAACTGAACAATTTTTGACCTTCTATGGAGATACATACGATCGTATATACGGCAGATTGAATATCTTTCGAATCTGTATTCAGAAGATGTGTGATGTTTCATGCTCTTTTCCTATGTAAAATTCATGCATTGCTGTTGTTGTTGTCTTCGTATGGATGGATGGATATCATCTTGGATAGCTGTACAAAGTGATGGTTGATAGGTGATAAGGAATAATGAAAGGGAGATTGAGTGTCTTGTCTGTATTGTACGGAAACAAAGGTGAGGGAAAAGTTAAATAAATGATTGCATGTTTCCCTTCTTTTCTCTTGGAATTCAGGACATAAACATATCAATGTCCAAGTTGAGACTTGAACGTAATGTCCGTCTTCATATGTATCAACTTGTAGGTGGGCATGTGGCTTTGTGTATATGTACAGTAAGAAAGACAAGAGAGTGAAGATGGAATCAGTCAAATGTACAGGCTTTTCTATATGCCTACATGGTACAT
This sequence comes from Gisinianus flammeolus, assembly GCA_034699125.1. Lineage (NCBI taxonomy): Eukaryota > Metazoa > Arthropoda > Collembola > Symphypleona > Katiannidae > Gisinianus > Gisinianus flammeolus. The sequence continues at coordinate 7,878 of JAIUND010001489.1, read as the reverse complement.
ATTACGACATATACGAAAATCAGTAGACATGGACTGATTCTGACTACATATTTCGATTGTGAATTGTGGGGGAATGAGATTCTCTCGTAAATCTACAGTGAAAGGAGAAGGAGATCATCCGTGAAATCTCATATTGCATTTTTCACTTTATCGGTTTTCACTTGACTGACTAGAGTTAGAGCGGGAGGTTTCTGTTTCGTTGATCTTCAGCATTTCCACGATTGTCCACAGAAAGAGAAAGAGAGAGAGCGAGAAAATCAAAAGATATTCACTAGCTATCTTTCTTTCTCTTTTCCCTTCTCTCCTCTCCTCGTTTCTCGGATCTCTGGCCTCACATCACATTTACTGGTTTTCAGATTGAGGCTAGTCAGAATCGGGTCGACCTACCAAGGAAAATACGGGACATGGTATGAGATGTGCGGGTGTGCTGATGATTGTACCTACCATCATCCCTCCTATACAATTGAACAATATAATGCTCAAATAATACTTTCAGCATACAAATACAATTTAATACTCGTATGCGGAGGTTGAAAAGATGTTGATTGAAAATAATATTATAGCAAGTGGTTGAAAACGTAGGGAGAATCATCATCCCCCTTGTGGTACACACTAGTTCACAGTACACAGGTACCATATGTATTACATAAAGAATATTAATCTCTCATCTCCCTTCGATGCTCAGAAATCCATATGGTCCATTTATACACCTACTACATAGAGAAATAGGAAATAGTCAAGAAATACTATTTAAGTTTCTCTAGCCGGTTCTCTGGGAACAAAGTACATGGTCTATACTGTCTCTTTCCATGTTATACAATTGCATCTCCCATAATTGCTTCTGTGTATGTAGTCGGAATCACATTCTCTCTAGAGATTTTCAATTACCTCTGTTGGAACTTGTAAAAATGTTCGTATTTGTACAGTATTGTTCATTGCTACTACTGAACTGCTGTTGCTGTTGCTGTTGTGTCTTCTTATTCTTGTTCTTGTTAGATGATTTTATTTTGTCAGATTGTATGATATGAATGGGGATATTTGGGGGGTCGGTCTGAGCTGACATTGTGATTGTGATTGTGAGTAAGTAAATGAAAGACAAGTCTCCTCTCACTAAACGATGTGAAAGTTTAGTACTTAAGCAATATTTTCTATAGATTTTCAATTGTCCTGGAATCTCTATACTTAGTCGTTCAGAGATTGACATTCAGTCAAGTTAAGTTCTCGAGGAATTTCTATCCCTCCTAAAGACTCTCTCTCTCTCTCTCTCTCTCTTTCTCTCTTGCCCACTTACCATTTACAATCCAGATTTTTGTAGTGTAGAAGTCAGAATGGAAGAATGGAAGACTAGTGGTGGTGTGAGAATTGATTCGAGCGAGATTTGTCGAGGTGCTGACGAGAACAATGACAATCAGATCAAGCTCAGGCATCCTCCTCATCATGTATTTTGTATTTTGTACATGTACATTGATGTGGTTTTGATGTGTGTATATCCTTGTGTCTCGTCTTGCGTTACCCTCGCAATGTACCATATATAATTATAGATGATGCACACACACAATGGAATATGGAAGAAAAGAATTTGTATTTAAGAGAAGTTCCCAAGATAGATTTGGAGTTTGCTGTAGAATTCGTCGTCGAGTATTAACATTCTCATAAATGTAGTGAAGGATATGTTTTTGACAGACGATTCCTTATCCACAGCCCCATCGTCATCCTTGAAGACGAGCCCGGTGTACAGATATATATATATGTATACGTTTGCGTGTGGTATGTGTGAGTGTGTGCTATTTGGTATATATTTGGGGAAAGGAGGGGGAACTTTAGTGGGTTCTCCTCCATTCCATTCCCATCCACACAATGTGTGTACTATGGGTTTTTGGTACGTGTAGGTACGTGGTTTTGGTTTTGGTTTTGGGAGTCTGTGTCTGTGTGTAGATATGCTTGAGATTGCTTGAGATATGCTTGATACTCATTAAGGATTCCCAAAATTGAATCTGTAGCCGTAATGCGAGAGCCAAGTCGTCGGGGTTCTTACTCTTCCTCTGCATACTGATTCCTTCATCAATGGATTAAGTAGACTTCATTAAGCCCACACTCAAAGATTACATGGAGACTCAACAGAATTATACTTGTTCTCCTCCACAAAGAAAATGCTCATCTGTCTAGTTGAGGATAAAATTTGGACAGAAAGAGGAGAGAGAGGGAAAGAGGGAAATTAGAGTATTCTTTTATTATATAGCTTCTGTGGTTTTCATACTTCTTACCTACAATAAATATACTTAACAAAAACCCCTTTATTATTTCAATTCCAACTCTTGTACGTTCTTACAGATGTATTTGGTATAGTATACATATTGTAATTACGAGAGGAAGAGAGAGAAATGGAGAGCTTGATGACAGAATCCTTTACACCACTTTACCACAAGCTCACATTGTTCATAGTACTCCTATACATATAATACTTACTCTATCTACAATATAGATTCTATATAGTATGCTCACATTCATATTATGCCTGTTAATGGTTTTCAACAAAAAAAACCATCACAATTCTGGTTACTCAATCCGCAACATGTCCAACTTAATTTGTGTGTGTGTGTGTGTGAGTGTGTGCTCCCTCCTTTATTTTTTATACAGTCTTTTTTTATCTTTTACACTCTCCACTTTTACTTTCGTCTCGTTAGTATAAAATTGAAAGAAAGAGAAAGAAAGAAAAGAAAGAAGGAAACGAAGAAAAAAAGAAAGGAGAGAAAGTGGAAGAATAGAGAAAAAGTCAACTTGTAACGTCCCGTAAATTGTTACTTCATGGAAAGTTGAAAGTTGAAACGGTTTTTTCCCTTCTCTCATTCACTCGCTCACTCACTCACTCACTCACTCTCGTCTCTCTCTCTCTCTCTCTCTGTCTCTCCTTCAGGCAAAATGTTATCGTTTTGTTGTTCGTTGTTAGTAGCCGTCGTCATCGTAATAGCACTAGCAATAGGAATAGGAAACTCAAGGAACGTGCTGCAACCGTGATACTCTTCCCTCTTTTTCTTCTTTTCTTCACTGTATTTTTCAACCCTATGCATTTATATACTTTCCCCCATGTTCTTCTTCTTCTCTTCCGTCTTCTTCTTGTGTACTCACTTGTATACATTTTTTTGTATAACCCAACACGGACAGAAAAGAAAATGAAGAAGAGGAAGAAGAAAAAAAGTTTCATTTTCTTATATGTATATATATATATATTCTTTCTTTGGTGAAATTTGTTTATAAAATGAGTACAAATCTCCAGCGGTAGTCAGGTTTGGAGTCTTTTTTGGAATCAAATTGAATTGAAAAGGACACTCCTTCATTGTGTTTTCGTTTTTCCTCGAGTGTCTGTTGAAATTTTCATGAGGGGGCATGTCGAAATTTCGCCAAACTAATGAATATTCTATGTGTTTCTGTGTCGAGTCGGAAGTACTCCCCGATTCTCAATTCCTCACATAATTTAGTCACAAGAAAAGAGCCAAGCCAATTCGAGTTTTCTTTTTTTTTTGATAAAGTCTCTAAATCTTATGTCATTTCTCCCCAGTCTGTTTCTCCTTCTCCTATATGACTGACAGAGTGGTGAATGTTTTCTTTTTATCGACAAAAAAAAACCTATTCTTTATTCTATTCTTCTCGTGTTATATCTGGTACAAAAACACGTTCCAAACCAAGGAAAATGTGAGGCTTCTGACTGTTCTGAATTGAAAAAGCTATTTTACACAACATATTTCCGATACATACAAAAAAGAATGATGAAAATTACGACGGGGAAAACCGCTCTATTAAATGAAATTAGCCAAGGTCAATTTTCCAAGCCGTCTAGTCACACACATTCGTTTGACAGGAATCCCATATCAGATAAACAAACGGGGGAAAAAAATACATTGAGGATTCGGGAATTTCCTTTCAAGTATTTATATATATTGGGACTTTGGGACCTCTAAATAAACAGAGGGGGAACCAAACAGCGAATTAAGAGTATCAACACGAAAATGTTAAATGAAGAAGAATCAAGTCAAGAGAGTCTGAGCAATTTGTGTATGTAAATATATACATTCAGATAGAAACGGTATAATATATACCGTCTCAAAATATCTGTACATGTGGAATTTATGTATATCTATACATTCTGAGTAAATCCTACGCAGTTTAAATAAACATTTGGATGATAGATACATTTGAGTTTATTACCCATCAAACGTGTGTGTGTGTGTGTGCATTTACTTGTGTGAGAAGATAAACAGAGCCGTGTTGCGAATAACGAAAGAAGAATAAAATAGCAAAACTATTTGAGAAAGTGTTTACGAGACAGAAATGGTAGTGTGTGTGATTTTGTGTGTGTTTAAGGGGAATTGAAGAGCTGGCATTTACGTTGAGAATTTCAAGGAGAAAAATACGAAGAAGACGAAAAAGACATTTTCTGTAGAGTGATCTGTCATCTTCTGTCTTCTCTTCGTCTCCCACTGGGGGAAAGCTGGGTTTGGAAGAGAGCTGGCTGTCAAAGTGAGAAAATTCTTCGTATACCAGCACAAGCAAATAGATTTAGCACACAGCAGACCTCATCAGTCATTACTTTCTACATTATAGTTCAAAAAGATTAAAGGGTGGTCATTATTAGCGATTTTCATGAAAAGAACCAGCTTGATTCTTCACACTTATCAGACTCCCACGTACACACACAAATCATATCTATCTGTACATGTCCGTACGTACGTGAATCCGTCCCATAGAATAGAAATTCTTTTTTTCCTACTGTACAATTTTATTTTTGTATGTTGTATAAAGCGAAGCGAGGGATGTTTCACGGAGGTGGTAAGAAAACTTACACATCTTTAGCTATAGTTTCGGTTCCCTAAGAACGGGAGAGAGAAAGAGAGATAGGAAATGAAAGGTCTCTACCAATGAGAACCAATTGAGCTGAATTGTACTGAAGATCAATGGGAGCGACATGGCCGCTAATGACAGACTGCATACAAGAAAGAATGACAGGTGAACCTGAGAAACTTTTCCCTCTTCATAGAATCTCACTCTCGTAAACGATAAACACTCTATCTCGAAGGTCTTCCCGTCTTCTTGTCTTCTCTCTCAACTTTAGATTCTCTCTCTCTCTCTCTCTCTTGCAGTGACAGAGAAGCTTTACACGATTTTTTCCAACCTTCCAAAGAGTCAATGTGCATTTTTTATTTTGGAGAGATACCTACATACAGTGGATTTTTATGACCACACCACAATAACCACCCTCCACTATATGCCATTTTAAATTGAGGGAAAATAGAGAGACGACAGTAAATTTCAAGTTACTTCTGGTCAGAGTAATTAGTGCAATGGACTCTGAGTTCTTGAGAACTAATGTGTGGAGACGGGTGTGTGTGTGTGTGTGTAGTAAAAAGTAATAATATATGAGTGACTCCTTTTCCTACCTTTCTGTATTCATCAATGGTGCTTTCGTGTTTTACTCTTTTTATGTTCATGAGTTCATGAGGAACTATTAGAGAGAGAGGAAAAGAGGAAGAGAGTGCCCACATGACTTTATGGATGGATATTTATGGAGGGATGGATGGATTTGAACAAGTTTGACTTGGGAAAGGGAGGAGAGTTCGTGGTACTTAAATGAGTCCAAGTACTACCTTGAAGCTCTACTTTAATAATCAAGGGTTCAAAAAAAAAGTCCTTTTGTTTTTCTCTTTGAATGGTTGTAGTGCGTGTTTTGTTGGTGTAATCCACAGGCACGGGACATGGAACACTACTGTATTGAAAATTTAAAGGCATATTCATGTGCTCGTGCATATTCGGATGTAGTGTGTGGTTCAAAGGAAGGCTTGGAAGAAGCAGAAAAAAAGTCGTTTTAGTCCCTTTACTCACCCTTTAGCTTGAGCTTGAGCTTTCGCTCCATCATCATTGCTTACTTTGGAATTTGAACCTACGAAACCACTGGCAACTGGCACTGTGGTAGGTAGAGAAGAGAGAGAGACAGAGAGAGAGAGAGAGAGTTTAAAGTGTATATGGAATGGAAAAACTGGTGGCTTGTAGACAGATTCCAAACACAGTCACACAGTATATTACATTTACATACATACATATGACACATTACACATTATTCCACTAAAATCCTTGTAAGTTTTCACAAGAGTTGAAATCTGTTTTCCAATCTACACAGTTTTTCATCATAAATTATCATCTTTATGGGGTTCTCTCGTCGAGTTCAAATCATGTCCCTTTCGAGATCATCAATAATCAGGCAAATAAAATATGTTCTCCACAGAGGCTTTTTTTCAGCTGGAGGAAATAATGCATATTTTTATGATTCATGTTCTCCACTTCCTTGTCTTTCTCTCTCTCTTGGTCTCTCTCTCTCTCTCATCACACACCACACTTTTTATACTTTTTTACTGTCGTCCAACTTTTCCCTAAATGAAATTTGTTTTTTGTTCTAGAATTATCTTAAAAGTTTAAAGGGAAAAAGAACTTAATAATTTTATTTCTCATGAACGAATCCCGAGATAGAGTTAAATTTATTTTAGTTCAAACTGATTATTTCCGTCTCGAGAAAAGTGTCAATGCATACTAAAATATTCACATTCCATTAGGAAGTGTAATGAGATGTATGTACAAATGCAAATAAAAAATGCGTGTGGAATGAATGCAGACATTGTATGGAAGATAAAAATAACTTGTGAGTCATTATAAACTATGTATACATATTCAGCTTGTCGGAGATGTGATGATGAATGCAAAAAAAAGTAAAAGTAAAGAAAAAGTAAAAGAAAAATAAATGATGAAAATGTGGGGATACTTTGTGTTTTGATTTCAGGTAAAGTGAGACGTGACTCGGTTCATTTTAATTTATCCTCATTATTGGACACAAAAAGGATTTCTCATGCGGAAGTTCATGTGTTCAGACGAACGGCTCGTCGTGGAAAGTCATCTCGTTCAAAGTTTTCATTTGCTCAACATCGACTCCGATTGAGAAACTTACCCAAAAAAACCTTCCTCTCCACAATCATTTCCTTGCTACCATCAAGGGGATGGCAGGCTGTTGATATAACAAACACTGTCAAGACTTCTGTAGGTAAGTCTCCATTCAATTCAACCTCATACCTAACATACATATTATATAATAATATCTTTCTCTCTCTCTCTCCCTTCTCTCGACTACAAAATCTTGAAGGATTTGAACGATTGAGCCAATTTTAGATCTCTCTCTCTCTTTCTCTCTTCCCAACTTGTTTCCGTATATATGCTTCCACATCCCACCACTAAATACACTCATCATACATATGGTTTAGTCTCTTCTCAGCCAATTAGACGTGTTCGGATTTATCGACATTGTATTCTTTGACTCCCTCACTCTGCCTCCTCTCTGACTCTGATCGTGAGTGGCAGACGCGAAAAGTTGTGATTTAATCAGTGTTGACTACCGTGAACAATTCGGTTTCCAACGTCTTCTGCTGTGTAAGCCTAAAAAACGCGGGTTCCCCCATATTTTTACCAACATTGTGGATTTGAAGAACATTCACTCGATGCAAACACACACTTTTTTTTTTACTTTTCTGTAAATTGAATTTGAAATTTTGTGTTAGTCGCATCTGTTTTGGTGAAAGAGAGAGAAATAACAAGAGATTTTTATTGATTTCTATAACTGTATTCATTTCCTCGTGTACATACATTTGTCTCGCTTTTTTGTATATCGTCTGTTAAGTTCACAAACGAACTATAACGATTTTCCTTAAGGTGAGTATATACTCCGTGACTTCTGATCTGATCTCGGACTTCTGATCTGATTTTGATTGTTATACTTCGGATTCTGATTCTGACTTCTGATCGGACTTTGGAAAGTCAGAAAATCGGCGGGAATCAGAAATCAGA